>APFE031219726.1:210895-233910 GCA_000404065.3 Pinus taeda
CGCTTTCCAGAGCAATTTATTGTTCCTCCATTTGCAATCATCACTTGGCACTTTGGTGTTGGATATAGGAAGCAATCAATTCTTTTGCTACCTTACAATGAATAAAATTGTGGGTACTTCCTGAATCAATCAACACTATTACCTTTTTCTTCTTGATTTGTCCTTCTATCTTGATGGTTTGAGGAGTGGTAATTCCCGCCAATGCATTATAGGATATCGTCGGATTCATTTATTCTTCATCTAGGCTTTGTTTCTGGAGTATATCCTCTTCTTTTGACCTTTCTTGCTCCTTTTCTTCTTCCTCTTCACAATCTATGTAGAATAATTTCTTCTCAGCACACTTATGACCTTTAGTGTATTTACTATCACAACTGTAACAAAGCCCTTTTGCTCTTTTTTCTTCCAATTGTTGTGGTGTCAACCTTATAGGTTGTGGAAGACTAGGGGCAACAACACTTCCGTCTTTATAGTTGTGATTGGTATGCTTCCTGGTTGCCATAATTTTGCTTTCCATTTTTCTTGCTAACCTGAATGCCTTCTCTAATGAATCAGGTTCCCAAAGGCGAACATCATGTTGGATATTATCCTTTAAAGACCCTATGAACACATCAATCCTCTGCTCCTCTGGAATATCTTTTACCCTTATGTTCAATTTTTGGAACTCCTCAATGTGCTCCATTATTGAACCCTTTTGTTTGAGACTTATCAATTGGCTAAAAAAAGTGTTTCTTTTGTGTCCTCATAATGTGTTGTCAATTCTTTCGTAAAAATTTCCCAAGTGATAATTTGTTTATGAGAGCAAAGCCATTGATACCATACAAACTGATTTGGTTCCAAATATAAAGTTGCATACGTACCTTTTGTGTTTTGCACATTATTGAGATCGAAAAATTGCTCCATCTGTAATATCCATGTTGCGGGATCCTTGCCATCAAACTTCCTCATATCGATTTTTGGAGTATGGTGGGTCTTCGATCCAACATTAGAGTCTATGGAATCATGATTAGCATTTCTTTTGTTCTCATCATGAGTTTCCTTAACTACCCTTTCACCCTTAGTGACCCCTTGTTGTAGCAATTTATTCAAATTTATCTTAAATTCTTCCATGTTTGTCTTCAAATCTATCTTCAAATCATCCATCTTAGCTTCCACGTCATTCATCTTAGCTTCTACACTTTTTTCTACACTTTTTTGTGCAAGTGACACTTGTTACACTTGGTCTCGTAATTTTGATATATCATGTTGCATTTCTTCCTCTTCTTCATGAGGTGCATTTGTTAGAGCTTTCAGGTCGCCTACTAGGTGTTTCCATTTTCTTTCTTTGGGGCATCAATTACTGATAATAATGCTTCACTATGCCCCTTTGAATTCCTTCAAAATAATTTTTCAAACCAAGCTTAAGAAAACATTTAAAAAAATATACACACCTTTTTTCACTTTGTAGGAGCTCGATATTACCTCTAATGTATCTCTGTAATTTCGGATCATCCAATTCTAAAATTACAATCTATAGTATCCCTCTGTGTCCTCTTTCCAATGCCACCATTCTTACCCCAATTGGATTCTCCAATGAAGGGTTATGCCAAATCTCCCACAGTGACTTGATTATAGACTAATTCAGTAGAGCGAACTTGTACGACATGCCACGTGTCCCTGTTTTGACGTTTGGCTATGAAAACCATATAAAAGAAGCTACAGTCTGTCATCTTTCTGTACCTTCTGACGAAATTTCAATCTGATTCTCATAGAGAAAGTTATGACGATTTTCACTAGGTCACCTGTTTTGAATGTAATTCAGGATTCTGCAAAAGGACCAACTTCCTCAGTTCATGTCTCTGAAAATGTAGTGCGAAAAGCTCTCAAATTCGGACCTGAGATTTAGTGCGATGTCTTCGCAAATGGGTTTTTTTTGTAGCTTCTGAAACGTTGCAAAAGAAAAGTTATAGCGAAAATTCCACGGTGACTTGTTTGGAGCAGCGAAACCCTAGAATCCAAAGCTCTGATACCAAATGTTATGAAACCAGCTCAAGAAAAGATAGAAAAGATAGATCAACTCCTTAGAATTTAGCCTCTTCGAGGGGGCAACCTCTTTTACATTACATAAATGAACAATTCTTGGATGATTCAAATGATAAAACCTCCTTTCTATATATAGGAGTCTAAGGAGTCACAATATAACCCAACCGACCTAACAATAATAATATAAAGACACAAAAATAACAATAGAGGGATTCTATGGTGCCTAGTAATAACAATATGGGGACAATAGGGGCACAATAATATTAATAAGGGGTACAACTACAATAGTAATGGGGTAATCACTAGTATTATAGGGACCCAACAAGAGTGCAGGTCAATCATATCAAAATATTGAGTTCTTATGGGGTAGATTTACATGAGTGAATATTGCAGGTAGGACAACATGATGAAAACTATCAGCAGATGAGGCATAGGTTACAACAACAGGGTACATGTGAATAAGATGTGGATTATCATCTCATGATAGATGGCTTAGTGAGATTTAGGGATATGATCTATGTGCTAGACAATAGTCAGATCAAGAATCTTATCTTGAGGGAATTTCATGTCAAGTCATATTTATGTCATCCAAAATATCAAAAGACTCTAACAACTATGAAGAGATTCTAGAATTGGCCAAATCTAAAGAAAGAGATGGCTAAGTTTGTTACATGGTGTTTGGACTGTCAATAAGTGAAGGTAGAGTGTAAGCAACCAGGTGGTTTATTGTAGCTGATTCTGATTCTAGAGTGGAAATTGGAAGTCATTTCAATGGACTTTATCATAGGCTTTTCGAAGACATCTAGATAGCATGATTCCATCATGGTTGTGGTTAAAAGGCTAACCAAGGTAGCTCACTTCATTCTAGTGATGTCTACTAACTCATCTAGTGAGGTAGGTTAGGTCCTCATAAGGGAGATAGTGAGATTGCATGGTTCTCCCAAGAAGATTGTATCTAATAGAGATGCCATGTTCATTTCCATGTTTTGGAAGGAGTTGTTTGCATGTTTGGGGATAGACTTGGCTTTCAGTACTTATCATCCACATAAATATGGACAAACAAAGGGGGTCAACATGAATCTTGAGGACATGTTGAGGATGTATGTCATGCATCAATAGAGGAGGTGGGAAGAGTATCTTCCACTGGTGGAGTTTTTGTAGATTTTCCTATAGATTCACAACTCATGTAATTTCCTAAAACACAAGACAAGAATCTACTCTACTCTTTAAAATGAAAGCCCATAAATATCGATGAAAATAATAATAAACAAGAGGAAGAACTTCGATGGAACATAACACAATAATTTTTCCTAGCGAAATCCACTGCTCAAAACCCTGCCTATCTGTATTGCATAAATAAAAAATATGAGTGAAGATACAAAGCTTGTTCTCACTAGAACAATTTTGCACAAGTATGCTCATCTCTCTACCTCACAAGATCCATGGGTAGTATGTTTTATTTTTCGGTGGTTTTATTGGTCATAGGTGTCATAGAACACTAAGGACCGTTTTCCCCTAAGGGGGATGGGTTTGTAGCAACCGCGGGTTAAAGATCACGTAATAAAGGATAATAAAAGCAAAATAAGGCCAAGGTCACAAGCACTATACAGGGCATCACTTGTTTTTATTTTGGCTAAGGACATTGGAAAAGGCATTGTCAAAGGCAAATATGCATTAATTGGAATTTATTTATGAAAATAAAGGAAAATAGGAGAAAAGGAATGTGAAGAGAAACAAATTTGCATGAGAGGAAAATTAGAAGGAAAATTAAGGAAAATGAAGAAAGTAGAGGCCTCAATGATAAAAGGGATTCTGAGGTTCATTTCATAGCCATTTTGTCAGTCTAGCTTTGGAATTAGTTTCAAAGAGAGAAGACCACCTAGAGGAGAAAGCAAGTAAGGAAGGAAAACAAAGGACAAGGAAATCAATGAAATTAGAAGGACAAGAAAGGAGGGTTGGATCAAGCATCTTTAAGAGGAGGATTTTGTAGTTAATAAGTTGCAAGTGTGATTTCCTAATTGAGGTGTGAATCCATGGTACATGCATTTATTCGTTCGCTTTATTTTCTACCATTGGAATGGGTTTTGTTTGGTTTTGATAGTGGTTTCGACCTTCCCTTGCAACCATTTTCTAGATAACCATGGTGTGATAGAATCTATCTCTTGGTTGAGATTTGGATTGCTGGAAGGTTTTGGTACTTAGTGAGGTGGTCTTAGGAAAATTCCCAATGGTTTGGGTTGGATATGGTTTTCTCTGGGAAGCCCTCGATAGGTGAGTGAAGACAAGAAAATTACTTAAGGTATGGTAAAGGAATTTTGAGGCATCTAAGCTTGTTTTGTTTTTGTGATCACTTGACCAGTTTTGGTGAGATCACAGTAGTTTGAGGGTGGAAGTGGTTTAACCTCTAGATTCCCTTGGATTTTTGTGTCTTGGTTTATCCCATGAGATCCCACATTCATGCTTGGAATATCGCATGGTGGTGATTGGATGAAAGAAAATTTTGGTTCAACCTAATCTATGGTCGGGTGGTACGTCGAAGTCCCTAACCTAGTTGGATTTGCATATGTATTTAAGAGATATTTTCATAATGTGTTTAATGATACCATTTACTTGTTATTATGTTGATTATATGTTATAATTTGCATGGTTCTTATTTTGGTTATATGTTGGTTACAAACATAGTTCTATGATGTGCTCTAGTTTTAGCTCTTGTTCATGATTTGACATGCTAATGATTATTGATCAATGCATGGGCTAACAAGTGTTATTTTAGCTATTAAGAGAGGTAACTATACCTTATTGATGATTCTTAGATGAGGTTCACACTCTTAATATCAGATATGCATTCATGGCCCGTAACTCACATGTTCACCATATGTTCGAAAAAATGACTGTCATGGTTAGGCTTGGTTAGGTCAAATTCTTCTTCAATTTTTGTATGAATAGATTTGTTATTATGTCATTCATCATTTTTAGAAGTTATAGGATGTTCTAGGTAATGGTTTGGAGGCTGGCCTGGAAATGTGGCTCAGATCTCGGGATCACACCCTCTGAATTGGAGATTTTAGACTATAACCGTAGGGAAGAAGGCTCGTACATGAAGTTGGAGGGATATAACCACACCCTCGCCTTTTCAAGCATGTGGTTGTGGGCCCAACTTAGTGAAAAGGAAATCCAGCTCGAGGATTGGAAACTTAGAGTGGTTGTTTATCTCTTTGGTGGTCTGTAGCCCCTATGGAAGGTGAGGAAGGTTTAAGTTGTAGGTACAACTTCCTTAACTGGAATTTGGAGGTCGAGTCATGTCATAGTGGAAATCTACTTCAAATTTACCTAGAGGGATTGCAAAATTAGGTTAATGTGGGGTAGAAATGTTACAATCCTAATCCTAGATGATCTTCTTGGGTATTCCATATAGTATGAATATCTACGTCATGAATATTTGCAGAATATCAATGGCCTTGTGGGTGGACTTGAAAAGTATGAAGTGAGATGCTTTGCTCAATTCTTCCACCGCCACCAAGATCAAATCATGTTTGCTTGGTTTCGTTAGTAATCCCATGATGAAGGCATGGATATGACTTCTCACTTCCACTCAATGATTGGAATCAATTGCAACAACCCTTATAGTTTCTGAATTCCACTTTAAACTGCTGACATTCTAGACACTTAGAAATGTATTTTTCGACTTCATTTTTTGTACTCGACCAATAATACATATTCTTGATGGATTTTATCATTTTCGGATAACCAGTATAACCTGAATAAGGTATTTTATGAAACTTATCTAAAATGAGCTTCTTCAAGTCACCCATGCAAGGTATATACCACCTGTGTTTGAAGTGTATAGTTCTTACTCAATGATCCTTTGGCTCTTTTTGTAGACCATCCTCCACATATTGGAAGTGTTTGTATTGTACTAGTCCTTCATTGATCTTTTCCTTGATTTTAAATTTGCAAGATGTCATGGCTTCCAATTGCGTCACCGACATACTTCTACTAAGTGCATCTTCCACCATGGTTCTATTTAACCTTGATATGATTTATTTCAAAGTCAAATTCATTGATGAGAGCTAACAATCTAGATTGTATTTCATTTGATTTAGGTTGGTCACATAGATATTTCAACCCTCCATGGTATGACATCAACATGAATTTCCTTCCAAGAAAATAACGTCTCCACATTTTAAGTGCATGCACAGTTGCTGTGAGCTCTAGGTCATGGGTGACATAGTTTCTTCATGTTCATTTAAATTTATTGATTCATAGAAGATGGCATGCCATTCTTGCATTAGTACTCCACTTAATCCTTCTTTACAAGCATCCATGCAAAATAAGAATTATTTCTTTGGATCAATTATTCTCAATATAGGTGCATGCATGAGAAAATGCTCAAGTTGTTCAAAGCTAGCCTCGCACTGTGTTGTCCATTGAAATTTTACCCCTTTCTTTTATTGTGCTATGATGGTATGCCCAATATTCGAGAAGTATCAAATGGATTGTTGGTAGTATCCAACCAATCCCATGAAATATCTGACTTCTGTGACATTTCTAGGCATGTGCCACTCCATGATAGCCTTCATATTCTCAAGCTCCACAACAAAACCTTATTTTGAGATCATATGCCCCAAGTATTGAACTTGTGTCTTGAAGAATTAAAATAGCATATCAATTGTGTTCCCTAAGAAATTGTAATACTTCCTTCAAGTCATCCTCATGTTTCTCTCTAGTTTTCGAGTAAACGAGAATATCATCTACAGTACTAGCACATGTCCAATTATTGGTTGAGAAAATTGTTCATCAAGCACATAAACATGATTGGATAATTTGTAGGTCCAAATGGCACCACCATGAACCCGTAGTGCATGTATCTTGTCTTGAATGCAGTATTTTTAATGCCTTCATCCTTAATCCCGACTTGGTGAAATCTAGTTCTTAAATCAATTTTTGGAAACATAATGGCTCCTCTTAGCTAGTCAAATAAATCATCAATTTTTGGTAGTGGATATTTATTCATTATTGTTTCTTTATTCAATTTTTGGTAATCTATGGATGGTTTTAGTGTGCCATCCTTTTTCTTCACAAATAGAGCTAGTTCTCCCTAGGGTGATACGCTAGGTATGGTATATCCTTTGTCTAATATCTCCTTCAACTGCAAATTTAATTCCACTAGTTTTGGAGTGCTCATGGGATATGGTGTCTTATAAATTAGCACAAAATCAGAAATTAGTTAAATAAATAAATCAATGTCTCTCTCCGGTGGTAACATGGTATTTCATCTATAAAGACATCACTTTATTGCTTCAAAATGGGGTGCTCTTCAAGTTTGGTTTTGTTACCCTCTATCACAATGTTACCTAGGTCATAAACATGATACACCCTTTCTGACTATATATGTTCGCCTATAATGTGGAAATATGTCTAATTGAAATGGGATTTTTCTTCCCTTGTAGTGTCCTTCCTTTGCCTTAATCATCAAGGCCTTCTAATGATTTGTTGTAACAATCCACTTGTTCCTGCGGCCTACCAACCATTCCATGCTAATTAATACATTATATGAACCCAACAAAAGAATGTTGAGATTCACTATTGTGGGCATGCCATGCAATTTTAAGTGCCATGATTCTACTAACTCTAACACTTTCTTCTTGGCTCCTGCGGTGAGCTGGACCAACCATAGCTTGGTAAGCTATTTATCTTTCATGGTACAATATTTTGCAATTTTAGGGCTAACATAATTTATATTAGAGACTAGATCAATTAAAAATCAAAATTGTTTGGTTAATGATCGTACCTTCTATCTCTATAACAAAGGCCAGAAGATCTATTTTCTAGTTATTTGATGCCATAGAAATTCGAGGTATACTATAAGACATGAAGTTCACCATTGTTTCCTCTTCTAAATTGTACAAGTTTTTATCATTTTGCTTCTTTAGTTGATGAAATTCCCTTTACATGTGGTTTCTCCAACATATCCAACTCTAAAGTGGTGCTTTCTTGTAACCCTCGACTACTTCTCTTACTCTTAGGAGATTTGTCTCTATTAGTAGGAAATGTTCATTGGAAATCACCTTTGGTATGAGTGGCGAATCTACCACCTTTTCCCATCTTCCTATGCCCATATGGTTTTGATCCTTTCTCTTTAAAATTGGTTTGATCCTTCTTCTTCCAATCAATATGGTTCTCAATCTTATGCTTAGACTACTTACAGTAGTAATTGGTTTTCTAGATAAAATCTTCTAATTTTTTGGGCTTATCAAGCTTGATCATGTCTTTGAATGCTTGAGGTAACCCACTGAGGGAATTTTTGAATCTTTATTATTTTTATCCTTGATGTATGATATATACCTCAATAGTTTTAAAAATTTATTTGTATATTCATCAATAGTAAGCTGCCTCGACTTAAGCTCATGGGATTCCTTGATCTTTCTATCATACTACCTTTCCTACATATAATTATCCAAGAAATACTTTTCAAACATATTCCATGATATCTCATTCTCTCTAATGTATTTACCATTTCTTAAGTCCTCCCACCATATATCAACTTTACCTTTTAGGCTAAAAATCATTATCCTTGTCTTGATGTTCTCATGGTAGTTGTGCAAAGCATTTATTCATCCCTAACAACCAGGATTATGGTCTACGTCAAAGGTGGGGTGTTCAAATTTTTTAAATTCCTACAACATTAGGCCTTTCTCACTCCCTTTTTGTTGATAATGTATTTTTGTTACAACCTTTAACAACTTATCAAGGCAATGGATTGCTAGGTGGATTTTCTTCTCTCATAGTATCATCAATAGCTTGCATGTGCCTTTTTCTTGATTTACTACCTTCTTCTTTATTAGCTTGAAATCCATTCCTTTCTATATCGGATGAGATTTGTTTAGATTTTTGTTTTCCAAAATAATTGGCACCAGGATTTTGTTGTTTTTCATTTATAAGTCTAATAGACTCTACAAGATTATCACATTCACCTCTTCTTATTTATCCTCTACTCAAGAAATTCTTTCATGGTCTTCTTTGAAATTTCTTGACCCAACCTTCAAACTCCTGAGGGTTTCCATCCATGTTGTATGTCAACTTTTGGATTTCTATTGTGCTAATTTCTACCATTTTTGACACATCTCACATTATTTATAACACTCCTGACACTATTTTTTGATCCACTATAGTTTTCTTCTGTCTTTGATGATGGGTTGTGAATCCACCCAAAACATTGGACATCCCTACACAAGAACATAGTATAAACCGAAAATTAACAACAACATGATGATGAGCCTCGTAAACATACATATAAAGACATTCATCTAGTTAACATAATTCTCGTCCACCCTCTTCCCAATTGATTCTTCTTCCTGATTATACTAGGCTCTATGCATGATGCATGTTGTACCATTTTTTGGTTTTGATAAGTTAGAATAAATTAGACAAAAAATGAAAATGTATATATAAATTGTTAAGATAGGATATGGACAAAAATAATATTGAATAAAAAATGTTAGGAAAATTTTTGAAAAATATGTCCATATCAAAGAAAATGTTAAGGTAGATGCCCTAAAAAATAAAGGCAAAATAAAATGTTAGGTTAGATAGAAAAGAAAAATAAATAAACTCTGAAAGTGTTGCAAATCTAAATGCCACTCCTTTGTTCTAAAATTAGTTTAAAAAATAATAGTTATGTGCAGTTTGTTTATATGCCACACTAGCTTATTTTATCCAATTATATAGTTGCATCATAATTGGATTTGTTCTAATAGGTAGAAAATAAATTGGCTCAACAGTTTGATCTGAGCCAATGGAAGAAATAAGGTGTAGAGTTAGATTGTTCATAAAAAGAAATATAATTGAGTTGCTAGTTTAAATGCACTCTAAAAGAATAAATAAAAATGTTAGGAATAGAAGGGTAGGTAGAAATTGAAGCTTTGAAATGTTGAAATGGTTATTTCCTAAAGTATAATATCGCATCGCATAATTCATAAGACAATGAACCATCGGGTAGAAGAAAGTGCGATGTGGGATGTGCGATAACGCTGTCAACTGTTGGATGAATTCCCATTCCTGACTGTAGGATCATATCGCATCGCATCACTCTTAAGGGAATGAACCATTGGGCTTGTTGGGTTCCGTTATATTCTTTCCATGACTAGCCGATGTAGTTAACCGGGGGGTTAGAAGGGGGGTGAAGCACCCCCTTCATTGTGCCAATTGCATAGTGGGGGGGGAAGGGGCAGGGGTCACAGGGGTTTTGAGGGGTGCACGTAACCCCACTCTATGGGGTCCAGGGCAACTCCCCGGAAAATTTTGATTTTGGATGCGATGGTTTTCAGTCCATGGTATTGGATGCTTCGACATGTATAAATATGTATTATAACATTGAAAGGAACATAATGAAAAATCAAGTTGGTAGTCCTAGTTTTTGGATCCAGGGGAAATCTCTGTATAAATGTGTTTTATGTGTTATGCTCTCGCATTGTCTATTTTCTGTGTTTTAGAATTCGTATGTAGGTAATTTCTGTATAGGGTTAAAGCCTACTTTTGGTATTGGAGCTGTTTTGGCTTCAAGAGGACGCCTTTTTTGTTGAGGGGTTTTGCTCGGGCCTGTGGTAGACCCTGTTCAGTGGGAGATCTGCGGGATCGATTTTGGTGGTGAAAGAAGATGGCGAGCAGTGGAAAGATAGAGATTGATAAATTTAATGGTCAAAATTTTGAGTTATGGAAACTCAAGATGGAGGATCTGTTGCTGGATAAAGATCAGTGGATTGTAGTAGATCCAGGTACTAAACCAACTGGAGTGTTTGATGAAGAATGGAAGAAGTTGGATCAGAAGGCAAAGAGCACAATACGATTGTGTGTCTCAGATTTTGTATTGTTGAATGTATCAGGGGAAGCTACAACTAAGGCTTTGCGGGACAAGTTAGGGACTTTGTACCAATCTAAGTCTCTAGTGAATAAACTGTTCCTATGGAAAAAGATGTATAACTTGAGGATGAAGGATGGAGACTCAGTGACAGAGCATCTGAACGCATTTAATACTATGGTAATTCAGTTATTATTTGTTGATATTAAAACTTTAGATGAAGATAAGTGCATCAGTTTGTTGTGTTCTCTACTAGATTCATGGGATAGTCTGGTTACTGTAATAGGTAGCAAGGCAACTGCCTTGTAGTTTGATGAAATAGTCTCATCCTTACTGATGGAGGAGATGAGACAAAAAAATATGGAGAGCTAGAATGGTGATGCCTTGTCTGTACAAGGACGGTCCTAGAACAAAAATAAAAACAAGTCATCAAGTGGGAGATCTAAATCTAGAGGCAAATTTAAATCTCCAGGAAAACCTGTAAAGGTGGTGTGCTGGAAATGCAGAAAGGAAGGGCACTACAAAAGGGACTGTAAATCTAAATCTCCTAATAAAGGAAAGGGATCTGATGATGCTCCTTATGCAAAGGCAAAAAACACCTCAGATGAAGGTGGGGATGTGTACTTTTCTTCTTCAAGTACACATGTAGATCATGAGGCATGGTTGATTGACTAAGGTGCATCCTTTCACTTCACTTCCCATAGAGAGTGCTTCTGCAAGTATGAGAAATATGATGGTGGTGATTTCTTCTTGGGGGATGACAGGAAGGCTATAATTGTTGGTCATGGAAAAGTAAAGTTGAAGTTACGATGTGGAAGGGTTAAAACACTTCCGAGTGTTCTGCATATTCCTGCATTAGCCAGAAATATAATTTCTGTGATTAAGTTGGATGATGCAGGTGTAAAAACAGTGTTTGAGAAGGATACTTGCAAGATGGTTTGGGGGGCACTGGTATTGATGCAAGGAGTTCAAATTGGAACTCTGTACAAGCTACAAGGTAGCACTGTTGTTGATGGATGCAATAGTTCCATGGTTCCTGAAAGTGGAGCATAAAATATAGTGGTCTCTGGAGGGAAGACCATGTTGTGGCATCAAAGGATTGGACATATTGGAGAGAAGGGCCTTCGAATACTTGATGGTAAAGGTATGGTAGAAGGTATGAGTAATAGCTCTCTGGATTTTGATTTTTGTGAAAATTGTGTATATGGGAAGTAGAATAGGGTGAGTTTCCCCTCTAGTGGTAAGAGGGAGAAACAAATATTAGAGCTTGTGCACAGTGATGTGTTTGGACCTGTGAAGGTTCCATCACTAGGTAAGTCTATATACTATGTATCATTTATAGATGAATTCTCAAGGAATACATGGATATATTTCCTTAAGAAGAAATCTGAAGTCTTTGACAGGTTTAAAGAATTTAAGGCTCTGGTGGAAAACTAGACAGAGAAGAAGATAAAGATGCCTAGGATAGATAACGGTGGAGAGTTTTGCAGTAAGGAATTTGAAGAATTTTGTAGGAAGTGTGGTATAGCACGGCAAAAGACTACTCCATACACACCTGAGCAAAATGGAGATGTACAAAGAATGAACAAGATGTTGATGGAAAGGGTAAGAAGCATGCTTAGTGGTGTCGGGTTAGGACAGGAACTCTGGGCGGAGGCAATGGAGATAACATCTTACTTGGTCAACAGATCACCTTCATCAGTGTTCATGGATAAGACTCCACAAGAGGAATGGACAGGTAAGAAACCCTCTATTTCACATCTAAGACTATTTGGATGTGATGCATATGTACACGTTCCAAAGGAGAAAATAACCAAGTTGGATAGTAAATATGAAAAGTGCATCTTTATTCGGTATAAGGATGGTTTAAAGGGTTATAAGCTTTGGAACCCAGTAACAAGGAAGGTTGTGTACAATCGAGATGTGGTGTTTAGAGAGGTGAAAGATGTTATTAAACATGAATTCCAACCAAACGAACCTATGAAGATAGAGTTTGAACTGAAGGAGGAAGAATCAGACCCTTTAGCAGAGGAGGAATCATAAGATGAAAAGCCACAAACTCCAGCTGTGAGAAGATCAGTTCGAGAAAGAAGGCAGCTAGAAAGGTATAGTCCATTTTCTTTCTGTTCAAATTTTTCTTTGTCTGTTAGTGATGATGATCCCAGAACTGTGAAGAAAGCAGTGGATTCAGAGGATGGAAAACTCTGGAAAGAGGGCATGGTTGATGAAATGGCATCTTTACACAAAAATGAGGCTTGGGATCTGGTGGAGTTGTCGGCTGGAAGGAAAAACTAATAAATCACCAAATCCATGTTGTACATACTGATATAGACTCTTTCATTTTTTATAGTGATATGAATTCATTAAATGATGATAGTCAGCTTGTAGAAATTTCAGAAGTTTTGGATGTCATAAGTAGCGTGCAGAAAGTTTGTATTGTTGAAGGAGAAGAAAAGAAACAAGAGTGTTTGCAGCTAGTAAATTCTCTTAACAGGATTGCTGAGTTAGTACAAAAAATGGAGATCATTGAGACAACAAGTCATCCTCTGAATAATCAAATAGTACACCATTCAAAAGTTATTTCTCCAAATGAAGAAAATGGTATTTGTACCATGGAGTTTTATGGTTCATTGGGAAAAGAAGGAGTTGGGATTGGCATGTGGATTCATGGTCCATTGCATCATTCATGTAAAATTCCACGCAATGTAAGAATGAGTTCTTATAATTTAGCTTTTTATTTCTCAAACAATGAGATAGAATATGAAGCACTGATTGCTAGCCTCAAAATTCTGAAAAAGTTGGGAGCAAAGAAAATTTTTGGTCATGGCGACTCTAAGTTGGTAATCAAACAATTGAAAGGGGAATACCAAGACAAGCATCCAAGAATGAGAGCTTATCACAATGTTTTCCTTGACATATTAAAAACTTTTTTAGAATATACTTTGTCTCTGATTCGTAGAACTCAGAATGTTATAGCTGGTTCACTTGCTACTGCAGCTAGTATGGTGAAGATTCCCATACACTCCAATCAGAAGTATTCAATTCATGTTAAACATCGCCCAAATTTTCCTGATAATATGAGATATTGGTAGGTGTTTTGGGATGACAAATAGATCAATAATTTTCTACAGATGGAAGATGAATTCCCAAATTCTTCCATTCACGATCCATCCAATATGAATGATCCAAAAATTGAAGCAACTGAGATTGAAATACTACAGCTGAGGGACAATAAAATTCCAAGGTGTCTTGTACATTTGGAAGAGTTGTTTGATCGAGATGATGTTGCCAAAAAATCCCACCATGGTCCCCACTGAGAAAGGTGTCGAAGATGTGAACATTGGTACAATAGACGAGCCTAAGATGGTAAAATTATCAAAGACTCTACCTCCCTAGATGAAAAGTAAGTACATTGATTTGATGGCATAATTTTATAATGTATTTGCTTGGGACTATTCATATTTGAAGGTGTATGATAAAAACATCATTCAACACACTATTTCGGTTAAGCCTGATCAAAATCCATTTCGCCAGAAACTAAGGAGGATAAATCCTAAGTTGTTGCCATCGATTGAAAAGGAGGTAAATAGGCTCTATAAATATGTTATTATAGTTCCTATTAGATTTTCTGAATAGATGTCCAATCTAGTGCCAGTGAGAAATAAGACCGAAGAGATTCGTATTTGTATTGATTTCAGAAATTTAAACAAAGTGTCATTGAAGGACAATTATCCCCTGCTAAAGATGGATCACTTTCTTCAGAGGGTAGTTGGGTCTTCTAGGTTGTCATTTCTGGATGGATATTCTGGGTACAATCATATTTTGGTGCATAAGGATGATCAGCTCAAAACATCCTTCACAACACCATGGGGTATATTTTTGTATGCCAAGATGCCATTTTGATTAAAGAATGCAAGAGCAACTTTTCAGTGGGCTATGGACATAGCTTTCACTAATGAAAAGGATGTATTTCTGGTAATTTATTCAGACAATCTCACTATTTTTTCTAATTCTGATGAAGATCATTTACATCATTTGAGAATTGTCTTTTAGAAATGCAGAAAATTTGGTATATCACTTAATCCAAAGAAGAGTTTACTTTCCGTGGAAGAAAGTAAGATGTTGGGACATATTATCTCCAAGGATGACAATCACATTGACCCTACAAGAGTTCAAGCCATTCAACAATTAGATTTCCCAAGGAATAAAAAAGAAATCAAGTCTTTTAATGGGAAAATCAATTTTTTGAGAAGATTCATCCCCAACCTTGTTGAACATTTGAGAGAAATGACAGACATGCTAAAAAAGGACAGCTAGGTAAAATGGTCTCTTTATTCCAATAAGTCTGTGGATGAAATCAAATTTGAATTATCTATTGCTCCTACTTTGATTAGCATAGATTATACTTCAGATTTCATCATATTTTCATTCGCGTCTCAGCATACTTTAGTAGTTTTCCTAATTCAAAAGAAAGATCAAAAAAATGAAAAACCATAGCATTTTTTAGCCAAACAATAAGGGATACAACGTTGAAATACAACATAATTGAGAAGCAGGCTTTGGCACTGGTGAAATCTCTCAAATATTTTTGAGTTTATATTTTGCATTCTCACACCATTTCTTATGTTCCAACAACAGTTGTAAAAGAAGGTCTTGTGAAGACAGATCTTGAAGGCAGGTGGGGAAAATGGATTAGGGCCATGCTAGAATATGATTTGTAGATATAGCCCACAAAACTCATCAAGGGACAAGGTTTAGCTAAGCTCATGGATGAACCTAATTTGCATGCATTAGATATCAATTTGATTCCTGCTCTTTTCGAAGAAGAAGAAAACTCACAGTTACATGTGTCTGACATGTTCAATTTATCTCCATCATATTATGATATTCTTTATGTATTGTAGCATTTAAACCCTCCACTGGAAATACCCAAAGGTAAAACTAGATCTTTAAAGTTGAAAGCTTCAAAGTATTGCATTCTTGATGGCATTTTGTTTTGGAAGGATCTTGGTGGTGTGTTGTTGAACTATTTGGTAGAAAATGAAGCAAAGGATGTAATGAGAGATTTCCATAAAGGAGACTAATGTGGCCACATTTTCTAGAAGATTGAAATGAACAAAATTTTGAGAACCAGTTTTTATTGGCCTACTCTTTTTCTTGGTGTATATAAAACAATGATGAGTTGTCATGAATGTCAGATTTTCCAAGGAAAAAGAAAACTTTTTCCATTACCCTTGGAACCCATTTCAATCACATCTCCTTTATGACAATGGGGCCTTGATTTCATTGGTGAAATCCATCCTTCATCGTCTGCACGGTACTAGTGGATCCTAACAGCCATGGACTATTTTACAAAATGGATTGAGGCAATTCCAGTCAGGAAAGCTATTGATTCTATTATAATTCAGTTTATTGAATCTAATATCTTGTCTAGATTTGGTTTCCCATAGAAGACAATCACTAATAATGCTATTTCTTCCAAGTCAAAGAGTATGGTGGAGTTTTTTACAAAATATCATATTGTATTGGATCATTCTAGTGCTTATCATCCATAAGGGAATGGTCTGGCTGAATCTTCCAGCAAATCTATGATCAACATCATCAAAAAAGTTTTAGAAGTCAATAAGAAAAAATAGCACAAAAAGATCATTAATGCTTTATGGGAGGACAGAGGCAGTACTAAGAAATCTATAGGAATTTCTCCTTTTCAGTTAATGTACGGGGTTGATACTGCTTTTCCCTCATCCCTTATTGTCCCGGTCATGAAAATTCTGCAGGAAATGGACAATGAAACACATGATATGCAGCAAAGGATAAACCAGATGATTCATTTACAACAAACCAGGGAAGAAGTTTTTCAAAAACACTTCTAAACTTCAATAAATAATCAAAAAGATATGTGATCACAAGACAAAAGAAGACAATTTCAATGTAGGTGATGTGGTTCTTCATAGGGATGCTAGAAATGAAGTAAAAGGAAAACATGGAAAGTTTGAAAACTTACGTAAAGGGCCATACCAATCTCAGATTTCATAGGAAAGAATGATTTTCTATTGGGGGAGATGAATGGGGAAGATTATTTAGGAGGAGTGATCAATGGTATTCTTCTCAAACACTACCATACATTAAGAAATTTCTGCAAATTTTCACCACCATTGTATATATCGGTTTACTTTTTATGTTCAAGTGTTAAGTGGTTTTCATAGAAGTTTGAAGCCTGATGAGAAGTCCATAAGGTTTATTTGATTAGCTATTGATTTATTTTTTTCTTTAGAGTCAAAGTTCATTAGTCAAGTCAATTTTAAGCTTGATTCAAGTCTATGGCATTTTGACTCCATTGCCCAATGAATAAGGCTATCTAGTCTACGATGTTCTTAACACCTCTAAGGAGCTTCCATCCCTAGTTGGAGCCAATGTTAGTGCCTGTTAGTCATGTCAGTCACAGAAGATCCAATATGCTTTTACATAGTTACTTTTAGGTTTTCATGCCAAAACTTTATAGTTTCAAAAAGTTTTTCAATAAAAAATTTGATCACCGATTAGGAAGGTCAATCTCTAATATTCCTTTTAGTCTCATGGTCATGGGATACCATCTTGGTCAAGTCAAATAATTTTTAGTAGAGTCCCATAATCATTTTTTTCATAATTTACCTAAATAAGCCTATGTTAGGTCACCAATAGGTCACTAGGTTTAATCCCTGAAATTTGGTCTTTTTACCAATAAATTTCATTTTATGAGGAATTGTAGAGATCAAGTTGGTAATTAAAGTTTAAAGTCATGTTTTTTATTTCATTTTCTTAAATGAAATACCATCATAAGATCATGAAGCTGCAAAGTGTCAAGTCCAAGTTATAACTATTATGGTGGGTCCACTACCATTTGCAAAGTTATGAAGAAAGTTTAAGATGAAAGAAGATGGGGGTCCCACTTATTTCTCCATAAATAAATATCTTTTCAAGGGCCTAAATCATTAATTCCCATTTTCAAACTATTCATCTCTCCATCTCATTAAGCTAAAAATCAATTTCTCTCTGAAGGTGTTGCGTTTTGCCTCTGGTCATTGCGTTTTTCCCTGAAAGTGTTGCGCTTTTCCCCTGGTCACTATGTTTTGACATGAAAGTGTTGCACTTTGCCCCTACTTGCTACGTTTTACCCTGAGTTGCCACCGTTTGCGCAGAGTAGAGTAAATTTATCTCCAGGTGCTCTGACTTGTCTCCATGTGCCTCCACAACGTGACAGCATAAATTGGTTTCATTTGCAAGTAGGTGGCATACCCTTAGCTCACTCTTCCTCTAGTGATTTAATTTGTGGTGTGAATCTTCCTTAAAATATTGAATTTGGTTTAAAAATTTGAAACCCTAGTTTTCGTGCACCCTATCCATTCCCTTAGCATTTTATACCATTCCTCTAAATCCCTACATACTCTTTAATTTTCATACCCAAGCATTCCTCTTAAAACCCTAAATCTACATTCCCAGCTCACATCCCTATAATTATATTCTCTAGCCTATCTCCCTAAACCATTTGTCCTTTAATTAGCCCTCCCTATGCTGTGTAATTCCCTTCCCCACTTCCATAAATTTTCCCCTAACCTATACCAACTCCCTAACACAATTATCCCACTCCCTTTCCCTTCACCTTTCCCTTAGGGTTTCTAAACTAAAAACATGATAGAGGAAGAAAGGAATGTTACAGAAAATAAAGGAAATACCATATGTCAAGACAAGAAAACATACAAAAAGCGAGAGAAAATCTTGAGATTGGAGCCAACAGACACTAGTGATTTGTTGGCATCACCCATGATAGTAGGTTGTTTCAAACTTGTAGGCTATTTTGACTTTTTTGAAATGATTTAAAGAGTAAAGCATAATCCAACTTTGACTAGGGTTTTCATCTCAAATCTCAAAGACAACCAAGTGACCATTGCAGAGGTAACCTTCACCATATTCATAGATATCATTGTTGCAGTGATATGGATACCCAATGTGTGTGAAAAATGGTTTAAGACCAAAGATATAGATACCTAAAAATATGAACCATTTCTTAAGGCATAATACAAAAATGACACAAAGAATTTTTTTCCTTTTAGTCACCTTCTAGACAAATTTTCTCCCATGATTAAAATCAACATGAAATATTTCATTTGTGAGGCCAGATTTTCCAAGCTGTACACCTATCACATCAGGTTTCTTATGCATTTCACTAGGGTTAAAATTCTCAACATCCCTTACTATTTGTACATGAACATTTAAAAGATGGCTTACATTGTACAGAACAAAGAATATGGACAATAGATTAACAGTCTTTTCCATCACTCTCTAATCAAGATAATTGTCCTTCATCACCTTAATTAGTTAAATATTGCATGGTAAACTTTCTTTCAGAATGATATCTTCACTACACCACCAGCTCAGCCTAATAGACCTATTCCATCACCATCATCAGTGCCTCAAAGGGAAGTAGGACCATCTAGCAGTACTGCAGTGAAGAAAGTTAAGAAGAGAAAAAAGACTAAAAAGGAAAAAGATGTCAAGACATATCAAATATGACCTAGGCTAGTGTTTGAAGCAAATAGGTAGGTGTTTGCTCCACAGATTGTGGAAGGGGCCTTACCTTATACATTATCAGAACAAGTAAATCAATATTAGCAGGAGACAATAGTTCAAGACAGGGTATATTTGCATCATGAGGAGGAAAAAAAGTTTTATTTGGTGAATGTTGATTCCCAAGAGGAGAAAAATGACTTAAAACAAGTCATAAAGGAAAGGGATTCCAAAATCGGAGAGATGGAAGACAATTTGGCAAGGGCCAAGTTTGTTATTTCTTTCCTTGAGCAAGACAATAAACAGTTAAGTGAAAAAAAGAACTTTCGGAATTTGAGCTATTAAAGGCCAAAAAACAGGATACCAAAGGTAAAACAATGATGGAAACTGATGCTCCTAGTCACGATGATGCACAAATCACTAGGAAAAGACCAAAATCAAGAGGTCTTAATAAATAATTGGAAAAAGAGAAACATGAGGCAGAAAAACTTACCTTTGAAGAACACATTGTAAAAGAAATCAATGATGATAGGGAGGATTGGCTTGACAGTGCCAACTTTCATCTTGAGAAACTCCTCCATAAGGCCAATAGGTACTATCAAATGCTAAGGAATATAGCTCATTATTATCAAAAAAGAAATAGGATCATCAACATAAGGGCCAAGCATTTGAAGAAGAAGCTCAAGGAAACCCTAACAAGCCAAAAGGACAAGGAGAAGCTTGACTTACTTGCTAAGGCCTCCCTCATGGAATATCATATCATATTATAGATTCACTCAGAAATTTTTAGAATATGTGGAGAAATGTTTGTCATTTTCAAAATTTTGATGTTTCTTTTTTACTATTTTAAAAAACATAGTGTAAGCTATAAACGTAGTGACCTGGACGCTACGCTTAGTGTGGAGAGATCCAAATGGGAAAAGGCTTGCACATTTGGATTCAAAATAACCTTTACATGTAGTTTTGAATTGGCACTCCAAAATCTGAGCTTCTGCCAGGTAGAAAAGGCAAAAAACCCTCAAGAAATCACCTTTCTGACTCTGTTTTTAGATGGACGCTGCACTTATAGAGCTACCTTGGGAGAACCAATTTTTAAGGCCTTCCCATGGGTCATTTAAAAAAAATAAAGTTCTTATGGAAACTATATAGGAAAGTCTAGTTGACCGTTCTCAAAGTTTTCAAATTTTACTTTGGAAAGGTTTCCAAAATCCACATGCAAAATGGTGCTGAACTTATGACTGAATCTATTGTGCTTATAGCTAAATTTGTTGTGTTTATACCTCTAACAGTCTTTCATAGCTTAATTTCACCATATCTTGGTTTTATGATATGATTTTGATATTTTAAAGACTTGATGATGTAATAATGGAATTAATTAGCATGATAGGTTGTTTTTGTGCTTATTTATGCCTCATAAAAGAAGAAAAACTCAAATCAAAGTCTAATAGAAGAGTTTGTGTTTGACCTTCTCACTCTTTCTTGTTGGTTGAGGGATTTGACCCATGAAGGTGGGGAAATGGTTGGTTTGAGTCTATATGTATCATTTATCATTCAAAGAGAATGGTTGGACTTTAGAGGAGAGGACTTGTATCTCTATGCTTTCATACAATTAATCAAGGAGCAGTTGCATTTATTTTTCAAGAATACTTGTTCAGTGAGTTTGTGGTGTTGTTTCCCTTCTATATTAGTTTCTTATTGATGAATTCATCTCTCTTAACATGTGTTTCTTTTTTCATGTGATTTTCCTTACAGTCATATAGGCATAATTATTTAGATTCAAAGCTCTGTTTATGTGGAAAATAATGTTGATGTATATCTTCTTCTAGATTAATGAATTCATGCTAATACATTCTCATTATGATTTCTTAAGATTTCGGACCCTACACTACATTGACTAAAATCTGCAATCCACCATGAAACATTATTATCTTGCTCTTTTTATGCCTACTACTGCAAACCTTTAGCACTTTGACCTAATTTCTTGCTCTCATCCCTTGTCTAGCAATCTAAAAAACCTTAAATTTCCAAATACTCAAGCAAGACTTATATATCTAGCCTAAAATCCATTTCTTTTCCATTTATTCACTGAGAAATCCTTAGAGAGATCCCTCTCTGGTTCAGTAGCACTAGCTGTTGAACTGCAAGAGGTTTGAGGTTACCTCTTTCGATCTCCTCCTTAGCCTAGGACATTATAGAGGCTAACATTTTGGCATCATTGCTTGGGAAAAATACTAATAAATCATTCCTCGGATTTATTTTATTATAGAATTTAAGAAAACTAGTTCTGTATGTGACAACTTGCAATATCTAAAGATAGGTTGATTTAATAAATTTTATCAAGTTTAAGGTGTGAAAATTATGTCTCCTAAAATACATACTAAGTCAAATCTTGACCGTAATCCACCTTCTATTGTTCATGACCCAGAAAACTACTTAGAAAAGTCAAGTCACCTATTTCTGAAAGCACAATTTGAAAATTAGAAAGGACCGCTTCTTTGCCTGAAAATTTATTCACTACTGAGCATTTTTCTTTTGATATTCAATTAAACCTATTTCTTTCAAATTCAAAAATATGATTCTTGCCTTCTGATGAGCCCCAATTTTGGTACAATTTGGGCTCATTTTGGCCTACTTTACTTGCTCAAACCATTCATTTTTATTTGCTTATGCATGCATTTCTTAGTTATTTCATGTTGTTTGTAGGAGGAAGCTTAGACACTTTATCCACGCGACTAATGCATTGTGATTCCAGGTTTTGGCATTAAAAAAGGGGAACAAGAGACAATGCAAAAGGAATAAGGAGACAATAAGGTGGCACTGCTGATTTTGTGGAGAGATGTCCACGGTATTGGGACATTCCTCCTGATTCCCACCGAGAACTCCGAACTCCAATCAATCTCCCCTCCGAGCCTCAGAAGTAGCCAGCTGTCCTACAGGAACAGCAGTCATCAACTGTTCTACCAGAACAACAGTTTTGACTGCCTCACAAATCCGCAGTTAAACTTCAGTTGGACAGCCGAGCTCCTAGAATCAAGGCTACTTGGTGGATCATCACTTTTTTGTATAAATATGGAGGCCTTAGCCTTAGATAGGTTGTTGAATCTCTTGGGTTATCATATAATTTTGGAAGCAGTCCAGTTTTGTTTTCTTTTGTTGTAAGCCAGTTTGGCATGACGTTGAATTATGAATAAAGAAGACAGTTTGTGAGCTATTCTTGAGTTTCATTAGGAGACTATAGCTCTCAGGTTAGGGCCCAACCTGAGAGCCATAGATCCCCTCTGCTGTAGTGCTGTTTCTATTTCATTCCCAGCATTTGAAGTTTTCTCTGTTCATGCAATTTGAATTTCAGTAGTTTGGTGATTTGATTTTCGTACGAGTAGGATAGATTTTTGCTTATGATGCAGTTGTTCCTATTTGCTTAGCGTAGCAGAGGATTAAGACCATCAATTGGAGCTCCAGCAAAATGGTTGTTAAGGCTCACTGCCATCTCTTTTGAAGATTGGGGTGCAGTCCATAGTAGACCACCAAAAACACGCATTACTTTGTTTGATACAGTTATGGTTTGGATTTAGATGCTTCCTTGTCATTTACACTT
>APFE031219730.1:559-34772 GCA_000404065.3 Pinus taeda
AAAAGCTCCCAAGTCACATGAAATGATTAAATACCGACTATCATATTCATTGTATGACACGAGAGAGGTATCTACAAATTTGTGTAAACAAATCGTAAATGAGATGAAACAAAACATCGTAAGTATTGTTATTTATATTTTTAATTTGTGTTCTTGAAAGTGTCTCGCTATATTTTTTTAACTTTATTTTTACTGACATATGATATTTTGTTTGGCAGAATTTTGTTGAAAGTTGTTCAATTAGGTTTCGACGCATTCATTTCATAGAGCGTGATATCATGAAAGTTGTCAGTAGCTTTTACTGAGTGTTAGAACAAGATATGCAAAACAATCAAAATGTAGTAATTGATGATGCTACAAAACTACATCCAAAGGATTAGAAAAAAAAGGTGTCTAGTAGATAAATCTAGTAAGGGTAGACAAGTTACTTTTGAGGATGATGAAGTTGAAATTGATAGTGAAACATATGTTGCCGTTACTAAAGATGACATTGGAACTGAGAAAAGCCGTAAAAGACCAAAAGTAGCAATACCCAAAAATAAATTTGCTAAGAATGTTATGGCGAAGAAAAGTAAAGTTGAAGATTTTGAATTAGTCATTACCAGCAGTCAAGAACCTAATGCAACTTCAAAAGAAAGTAGAGAAACCATTATACCAGTAGCTGATTTAGAGGATGGCATTATCAAAACAAAACAAAATTCCATTCTATAGAATTTGACAAAGAGAAACTTAATTGATGGTGGTCATACATTTCAACTTAATGTCAGACAAACCTATAAGGCAAGTGAAGGACAATGTCAATATCAAGTCAAAAAGCCACATCATCTGCATATTCACAACTTGAAGACATTGATGAGGTACAATCCATATGCTCATGTGGTTAGTTATGTGCTTGGGGGGAACCATTCTGCAGAAGCTCAAAGACAATTGATGAAGGAATATCCTAATAACCCATGTTTTGAAATAATGAAATGTATCATTTATGCTGGTTTATCAGATACAAAAGCAAAGTTAGTGGCATGGGATCATAATTCAGATAATGAATATAGGATGTCTATGAATTTCATCCAAAGGGTTAGATTTATTCATAGTGAATTTCAAGAAAAATGTGGTGGGGATAGGATAAATATTACTGCAGATTTCCGAAAGGAATGTTGTATGGAAATAGGCTATCAAATTAAAGAAAAAACCAATTCAAAAGGTGGAAAAGGCAACAAAATTAGTGATTTATTCAGAGGTGTTGATAACATTTTCCAATTGGCGTTTAGAATTGGAGATGTTTGGAAGTTAATTGATGAGATTTTTAGCATGTGGAAAAACATTGGCATTAAAAACCAGAAGATCAAAAAGTCTACGCCATTGATATGTAGCAGAAGTAAATCAGCTCCTGAAATGAAGCAGCTTGCAGACGATATGACTATCACACCTTGGAGAGAAATGCAAGGAGTGAAAGATGAAAAAATTGTGAAAACAATATTATCTCTTGTGAGGTCAGGGGAATTATCATTGGAGGAAATGTCTGAAGAATATCAAAAGTAAGTTTGTTCAACTATTTTTATTTATTTCTAGATTATCATTTTCTTTTAAATAAAACATGTTGTTCTTGGTAGTATTTGTTATACATATCATTCTATTAACTTTTTGTTACTTTATCTATGCAGTCACAAAGTTTACATGAAAATTCAAGAACAAATGGTTAAATTGTTGAAAGAAGATAGTTGGGATGATGTTGTACACAACTATCCAAATTCAAATTCTACGTCAACATTAAAATCTTTTTATCTTGCATTTAAAAAGGTATCTTCATTTATCCATTCATTTTTATTCATCTATGTACTATTTTTAATTTATAACTTACACATATATTTGTTTATTTTATAAAAGATGAAGAAGGATGATAATGGAGCACGAGATAGTTTCAAAACCTTTATTGAAAAGATAAAGATCGAAAAAATGAGGAAGCAACGTATTAATAATGTTGAACTTGATCCAACTCTTACTCATTTCATTTGGAATGGGCTAGACACTATTCAATATCAGGTAATGCATTGCTAAACTCATACCTAAAAGGGATTATGCCCTAGTTATTACAAATATTTCCCATGGTTTCAATATTCCAAACGTTGACTATGATAGTAACCCTTATACTTATTAAGCTCTTAGTAAAGTGGTTGCAAGATTTGTAGAAGTCACGTCATCACCATTATGGAGATTTGTGACGTTTCATTCAGACAAACAATTGGCAATGATATCATTAAGCTTCAAGGGGAAAATAAATTCAAGGATGCAGCTTACATGGTAAAAAGTTTAAAATGTATATTTGATTAATGTTGAAAAATTCATTTATGTACAAGTTAATTGAACTTTTACTATTTCATGTTATAGGCAAAAGTAAAATCTTCTTAACCGTGAAGATCAAGAATTTATAAATGATTGTGAGTTCATTCATATTGATAGTTGGGCAAAATATGATAGCGATATGTCTATGATTTTTGATTGGGTAGACTGAAAGAGTCATAGCCAAACACTAACTTATGATGTTGTTGTGAGAAAACTAACATATGAAGACAAAGAAGCAAAATGAGAGATAGTTAACATTTATCAAAACCCACAATTATTGATTAACTATCTTATATACATATGTTCAAATGAAGGAGATTGGGTTCCGGATTTATTTTCTCGCTCAGGTAAGTTTTATTATATGGAATTGAATTTCAATATGTTATTTTTTAATTAATATGTCATTGTATTAATTTACTTCATTATTTCTTTTGTGTTTGATAATTAGGTACAACACTAGCATGTTTCCTTCAAAAGGGAAGAAATTGCATTGCAATTGAAAAAGATCCAATACAATGCAATTTCATTCAGCAAAGAATTAATGCTCTTCAATTTCTTCGAGATGCAATGCAAGAAATTGGGTTGAAAAAGGGGACTTTAGTGAATCACTTGTGGCAAAAAAGACAAAGAAACCCCAACCACCATTACATGGAATGTTTGGAAAGACATACATTGGGAGATTCCCATACATCAAAGATCCATTAGAAGAAGAAAATGAGCAAAAGAAAGCAGAAAATATTGTGGAAAAAGACACTGATGAAACTCTAGAGGACGAAGAGTTTGGATTACATGACATTGTTGATTAAATTTAAGTTATGCTTGGAAATGAATCTCATTTTTTGTAACTATTAAGTAGTTATACTTGTAATGGTTTGACTTAGACATTTTATGAGAAGAATAAACACTCATTTAAGGTTGTTATGCATTCAATATTTGTAATATGTGATTTTCACATTAATTTTTAAGTTAATCATTATTTTTTGAAAAAAAAATGATTATTATTATTTTCTTGACATGAAATTAAATTTAAAAAAAAAACACTAAACTATATTATTTAACCATTTCTAGTTAAAATTTTCATATAAAAATTGGATTTTTGACATGTCAATCTAGCAAAAAATTATCAAAATGTGTAGTTTTTTTAGTTATATTTATGTTAGAAATGGTTATTTTTATGTCCATTGTTAAAAAATATTATTTTTTAGAAACAATTATTTCAAGTGGATTGAACAATTAATTAAAGATGTATAAATATGTCAAATATCAAAAATTCAAAATATCGACCTTCTAATTTAAAAATACAAAACAATAAAAAACTCACTACAAAAAAATTAAAATTAAAATAAAAACAGAAAATATGAAGAAAACGACCACTTCAAAAATTATTAAATTTACAAAATACATTATTTATATTTTCATACATTAGAAAATAAAAAAAAATATAAAAAAAAAACTCCTTTAAAAAGAGGACCTGATGTAGAATTACCACTTTTTTAAATCATCATAAAAAACACCACCATTCTAAAATGCAATGTACATAAAAAAATTTATAATGCCAAAAGCTATGCTCTAAAAAACACATGTGTGTTCTTCATCACCACTTTTCAATCGGGTCACTTTTTTGCTATCTCTACAAAATGGGTAACAATATGAGTTCCCGTTTCAAAGTTTACATTGTTTAATATAGAGAGGGGAGAAGAGGAGAAAGAACTCCTAGAGCTTAGTGGAATATATGAGTGGGAAAATTTGTTGAGCACAATGGATAAGAGAGTACAGAGAGGCTGTAGAGGAGTCGTGAGGCCCATAGTAACTGGAATAGATTGAGCGTAAAAGATAGAAAGTGCTCAGGGGAGAGTTTCGACGTGATTTCCATACTGGTGGCTGGAAGGAGAGACCTTTCGTATATCCAAGGTAAAAGATAGAAGGTGCTTGGGGGAGAGTCTCGACGTGATTTCCAGACTTGTGGCTGGGAGGAGAGACCTTTCGTATATATTTACATTACACAATAAGTGAGGTAACAAACTTTTAAGAATTTATTGTTGAACTATAAATATAAGTATGTAGAAAGAATAAAAGAATTTAATGTAGAGTAGGTATGAATATCTATTTTACAGGTTAACAAATTGCTAAACAATAGTTATTAACATTCAAATTACAGGTAATTAAGGTAGGAGGCTAACTCTTGCACGAATAACTAGGGGAGTGATTCAATACCCCATAAAAGATAGATACACCAATAGTCGAGTTATATAATTATAGTATGAAAGGAAAGAAGATGAACTTTAAGGTCACAATACTGACATAAACTCCCTCGAATGCATCCATTTGCATATAACCTATTATTACGACATTCGAAAGCTTAGGAGCCTGTCGATAGAATATGTGAAAACTATTATTATCAACGAACATAAAGGAATAACAATGAGTTACCATAGTATGGTGGCATCGAAAGACAACATGATGAATAATCTATATATATCAAAACCATATATAACGTTGTAGGAATATTTTATAGAAATTAACATAGTTATATAGATCTCGTATCCTTCATATCGCACGATATCCACGGAGAGGAAAGATGAGAAAACACAGTAATTCTTTTCATAACACACTTAAGCCAAAAATATAAGAGTGTACTGTTGATTAAATATAGCAGACAATGAAATGATCGATGCCATCGGAACAGCAAGTCATGACATTCTCGATCTCCTCTCAAGCAAAATGAAAATAGTCATCCCTTAACACAAGTGGAAACAGAATTGAATACCTTTAAATCCATCATAACTTACATTTCAAAACTTGAGAAAATTTGAGAGTCATAACTGGTCGAATAACTTCGAAAAATAAAGGTCAAGGAAAACTATGTTTAAACATTACTACCTAAATGAGTTCTCAGGGAAAAACCCTCATCTTAAAACCCGTAAATAACTTAATTTTGAGACAGAAACCAAAAGCCTTAGCTCCAACCTAAAAATCAATGGAAATGACTTAATCTCTTAAGAAATTAAGGGTCGCGGTTCTGAGCAATAAACCTTTCAGCATGTGGAATACCTGTTTCAAGAGGATATGAGTTAGTCATTACGAGCGAAGATAATTAACCTTTTATTCATACATATAAAATTCAACCATAATTGAGAAGGGTTCTTACTTGAGTTAAGGACATGGCCTCGATGAGTCGCCAACCTATAAAAGTAGGATAAACACTCAGTTTCATAACGAGAATTCATCATAAGACAAAGCTAGAAGGAAAAGCCCTCAAGAATGAGAGACTTGGTTCAAACATTCAACATGAAAAACTTGCTATAAATGTCATATACTTGTTGCAGACGGTCCAAGATACACTCTGCCTTCCAACAACTCTGAAAATTCATAAGTCATTCCTAAGCAGCGGCAAGAAAACCTTAGAACGGGCTTAAAGCAATTCCCAAAATCATATCAGACTTTCAAACCGAGCAGTCAAAGTTCCAGTGTTGCACAATTGAAGGGTATACCTGCCCTTACGAGATTATCGACCTCCTCTGTTTTCATCTCTCTCAAAGTACTAAAGCCAGAGCCCTCGAAGAGGAGCGTGGCGCAGAGGAGTGAGAACAACAATGAGAGCACCCGGGTTTGATGCGAAGATTTGGTTAGGTTAAACCCTGTCCAATCTCTATGGTGAGATCATAGAGGGAAGATTAATGAAGAAACACCATAACAGAGGGCAAGAGCACATGGAGTTAACATTGCATAGGGCAGATGCTAGCCACGTGGAGCTACAAACAAGGGCCCATACAACACAACAAGACGTGAATTTACATGCCTCATTAATGAGGAGAATCCCGAGTTGGATCTCCATACATGTCATTTAATTTAACATTTTATAGAATTCAAGATTTGTACACGAGTCATTTAAATATATTTATATACATGGTTTAATAGTTATGTGTCAATAATAACTATATGCCAAAAAAAAATTGTTTTATTTTATTGATATTTCTAAAATTTATAAGAGATATATATTAGATGTTAACAAAATATATATATATATATATATAATAATAATTGATTTAAATAATAAAGAACATTAAGATGATCGTACATGAAAATATTGGAAATTAAATACATAAACAAAACCATATTTTCAAACTTCAATTTTTTGTTATCTCTAGAGGTAGAGGTGGTGTTTTACAGGTAATCATAATTATAACATTTAAAAATAATATAATAATATTTATAATAAATAACATTTAAAAGTAATAATAAACATAAGAAAATTTTGTGTTGGTCATTAAGAGCATACTTTTAATATAAAAATCTATTTTATATAGAAATAAAATAAAGTCATAAAAATTAAGGGAGAAAATAATTTACATTTTATTTTAAATATAAGTAATTGTTATTTATTTAATAATGTAAAAAACAATATAATTACATTATCTTAGGATGAAAGTAATATATATATATATATATATATAATAATAAACAAACTATAATATTAAAATAAAAACTATTATACTAATTAATTGTGGTTTAATTATATTGAGACAAAGAATATTTTTAATTACATAGATAGATGTTTATTTTCCAATATGAACTATAATATAATATAATATAAGAATATTATATTATAGTATAAACTTAGAGTTATATTTATATTTTGATTTAGCAAAATATAAACGATAGTTATAATGGAAGTGTATGTATATATAGAGAAAGTTGTATTTAATGAAATTTTATAATATTAAAATTAGTATTACATATATACATATATATATAGTTGTTAAGTCCTACTAGCACAACTAGTTGAGGATGGGTCATTAGCCAAGAGGACCATTATATATAATATATATATAGTTTTCAAGTCCCACTAACAAATCTAGTTGATGATGGGCCTCATTAGCAAGATGACCAAGCATCAAACTTTATGGAGGTTGTTGTGCTCATACTAGGGGCATGAGACATGCTAAAATCTAGTGAGCTTAGGGGTGGTGTGGCCGAGGCTCATTATGTTCCTCGATTGATTATGATCGGTGCTAGGAGGAGCAGACATTGTAAAATATAGTGAGCTTAGAGCTTGTGTGGCTGAGGCTCAGTACATTCCCCAAGTGATTCAAATTGATTAGATGCCCATGGTTAGCGGCTTCTCAAGCTAGAAGCCTCGAGGATCATAGACATCATAGACAACTTAAATATATAATATATAAATAAAATATAATATAAATTATAATAATATATATAATATATATATAATACACTGATTTGGTAATAAGCTATTCTATTGAATGAAACAAAATAAAAGTAACACGAGGCGGTGGCCTTTCAGTGGTGAACATAGTTTGTCAAAAAATATCATAGCCTAAGCGCGACTGCCCCATCGAGGGGGAAACGAGTACGTGAAACTAGATAAAAACCCACATAGGGGTTACAAGTTTTGACATCAAAAACCCACACAGGGTATCTAGATTGAAAAGTAGCTACTCAAACCAAAAAAAAAAAATTCAGAAAAACAAAACATAACATAAATCAACCAATGGCATAAGAAACCTCAAGCTGGCAGAAGAGCGACACGTGACAAGGTATTTTTCAATCACGATGGACTACCTAGAGGTCATCTGTGGCAAGATCTTCCACGATACGACACGCATACTTGTACCACTCCTACTCCTCTGCTGATGTGTCGTGCAATATTCCACGAACTCATTGAGTGTGAGTAGAGCTGCCCTCTGTTGCATGCTTGTTAGACGTGTCTCCTGCTTTGCCACTGGTTGCCTTCATTTCTCATGCTCTGCCTTCGGTGGCCAGCTGGCTTCCAACCAGCTCCTCTCCATGCGAGGTGGCAGAGTCCTCAACCATCTGCTACTTTCCTGGGTCTCGGGCATTCCTGTTCAGCTAGGCGGCCCTCTGCTACTCATTGTTATTCCCTCGCTGAGCTTCGTGTGGGTCAATTTCCTCAGTGAAGGTAATGGTGACAATGGCGGTGATGACGGGCCTATGTAGAGTGCTATGGAAGCAAAATTGAGTCGTATGAGGAGCGGGGTGAGGGGCAAGGGGAAAATTGGCAATATGGACGGCTATGTTCATCCTATGGTCACCCTGGAGCTGAGCCCGCCCTCTCCCACTTTGTGTGTCTGGATACGTGTCGGAGAAGGTGCCATGGGGATGAGGGATGACTCGAGAAGAGGAGGGGGAAGCAAATTCAGGGCTCGGCATAGCAGAGGACAAATGCTTCTACCACGACTACCCCCTCTTCTACTACGCATGTGGTGTCACATGTGCGCCATGCTTGAATTCGTCTTAGAGCTAACACTTAGGGAATCAGAGGAATGAATTTTCAGAGGGAAAACAAATGGATTCTGGGCTAGAATAGACTTATAGTGCGTAGTTTTGGAGAAATGGTACCCATTTCCCACATCCATGTAGCCAAGCAACCAACATCATCTGCTAGTGATGGTGCGAGAGCAAGGCTCCGCAACATGAGGAGGGCAAGTGTTGTTGATCAAAGGAGGGAAAACTAAGTTATGGTTTGTGGAGGCCATTTCCTTAAGCTGGTTGCATAATTCGCGACTTAAGCACCCTATTAATGGTGCATGCAAGTCACCATGAATTCACTTTACTCTGGTCTGGGAGGGGAAGTGGGCGGCCATATGGCCAAGCCTCCTACCATCCTTCCATCTAATCATCATTAATGACATTATGACACATGCATCCAGGTTATATTATATATATATATATAATATATATATTATATATATATATATATATATATAGATTATAGATAAAGAGATATATAACTAAGTAAGATTATGGTGGCCCACACCCAAAATGCTGGAAATTAAATCTTGAAACACTACAAAACTTTAAATATTGAATTTTTGTTGCTTGAGAAGTGGTGCTTTACACTATGTTAGTTAACTTAAGTTTAAAAAATTATAAAATACTGTTAGTAATAAAAAAAAATTTCACTAACAATTTCCCTTGAAGGTGAAAAGATACACCAAAGGAATAGAACTTTCTTATGATGTTACTTCAAAAATGTTGTAGGAAAGGAAAGGTAACAACGTAAAGGGTGGAGGATGGAGGGAAGGAAATGTGTTCAAGCTTGCAACAATCTCACATTTCTGTTGACCCCTTTTCACAAATGTTTCTCAATCCACCATTCGTGTTTAAATCATCTTTTCCAATCACACCGCTACTTAAAAATCTTAAATACATATTTATATCCTAGTTATAACATGGAGGATAATGAGGAGAATCATTAATTACAAAGAGGAAATGACTAAAGTCAAAGTGTGTTGATAATGGGATTAAACAAATATCTTCTTTCACTTAAGTGACTTTCAGATTCAAAGATATTCTACAATTAAGACAAAGAAGGGGGTTTGTTTTACAATCTTAGCTATCTCCTTTTAAAAAATTTAAATTAATTTAGAGCCATTCTCTTGGATCCATTAGTTCTATTTTTAATTTTAAATTTAAATTTTGTGCATATTAATGTTTTGTTATGAACTTTTCAAATCAGAATGTGTCGTGAGCCAACTTTTCCCACTTTCTCTATTTTCATTTGTCACAAAAGGGTTTAAAGCATAGCCTTGAATTAATGATGGAAAGTTGGAGTTGGAAATGCTACATTGAATTTTTGTGATTTGAAAAGGATAAAAATTAGAAAAAATATTGAAATTTTCAAATAGATTATGGAACTTTACTGTGCTATTAGAGGCATATAGATCAATCTAAAAATAATTATCCATTACCTGAAATGCAAATTGGATGACAAACAATAATACTATTCTACTCTCTTCCCTCTATATTAAGTATGAAGGGAAAAGAGATCAATCTAAAAAGAGTATCCATTCATTGCAATGGAATTACAGTGGATAAACAATAACATTATGCTACTCCCTTTCCCTTGAATACATATGAAAGGGAAAATGGTGTATGAAGGAAACAAATTTGGATTAAATTTAAAGCACAATGACTCACAGTAAAAGGATTACCAATGGTTGATTGCCAAGGTGGAGAAAATTTGAAATGGCTAATATTCAAGGTGTAGAAAAGGTTTACCAATGGTTCTTAGTACGAGGCTAACTAATGTATGAGCAACTAGTATGTCAAATTAGTTTCATATTCATTTGATAAAAGTAGAAAAAATATAGCAATTGTTCTAGATAAATGGAAATAGAAGATCTGAAACATATGTATGTTTACGGAGTAGAAAACATCTTCTAGTTCTCAACAACATTGGCTATGATAAGTGTGTCATTTCTTGTCTCGTTTATCTCGATTGTCTTGAAGGAAGAGATCCTTCAAATGATGAGTGAAGAAATATTTCGCAAATAATTCTCACTACTAGTGAAGAAATATTTCCCATATAATTCTCACGAATTCATCTTTCTATTGCAACACCCAAGAGTGAAACAATCACCTAAAATGTTTTACAACAAGAACCTCAATTCAGAATTCAAATCTCCTCATTTAGAATTCCAAGCTTCTCAAGGGAGCTTTTGGAGGCAAATTGATATAAGACTTAATTTCCCAATCTTCCTTATGCGATCTTATAACAACATTATTTATTGCAATCTTTACCATTAATATATCGACGTCAACAATATCACAAATTATGGTAGGCAACATTCCGATATTAGAGTTCCTTCCCAAGGATAAGTGAAAAATCATCTCAAAATTCAAGCACATCCATGGCTTTGAAGTCGGTTGAAAGTTCAAAAACAAGATTGTAATGCCTTTAAACTTCAGGATTAAAATTGGCAATGGTTACCCTATTAAGTTGAGTTTTAATAAATTCAATACTAAAATGGTTAAACTATTAGTGTATCTTATTGACATAAAATTTTATCACAAAATAAAGGTTTATTTTAATTGAGAAAGAATAATATAGTGTAGTTAAGCATGAAAATATATTTTTATATATAATTTAAGTCAAGGGAATTTACACTAAAAAACCAATAATTTTATCATTATAGGAATCCATTTGTACATGTATACTTTCCACAATTATTTGGAACTTGATGTAAACCAAGAAAACACTGAATCAACCTAATTGTGTTTTGCGTCTGAAATTGTTAATCCATCTGAAAAGAGTGGCGAGTAAGAATGTATCCCACTACTATAGCTTAATTTAAAATTCTAAAAATCACTAGCGAGAGTTGAAAATTTTGGACTATAGATTTCGTACCCTAATCAAAATCTCCGAATCATCCACTTCACTTGAAGAGTACTTATTTTGATTCTCGTGAGAGGATGAAACTTCAGTGGAACCCATAGATGTTAGAGTCTTGGAAGATTGTTGGGCTACATTAGTTGACGAAGTCTCTCGTTCATTATATTTCTCAAGAGCTCCATATTAGTTTCTTGTTGTTAAAATAAGATTTCTCTAGAATTGCCAAACTTGCGTCAATACCTCAACACTTAACCAATCCTCCCCTCATGAATCCTCCGTACGCACACTTTGTTGTTGATTTTTAATTTATTTCCATGCATTAGCCTTTTCTCTTGTCGCATCTTGTGTTGCGCACTGAATATGGTTAGGAAATCCACCGTTATGAAGGACTACAATAACACTTCGATATATAGAAGCACGAGCCGCACATCTAAGAGAAATTGAAGCTCTCTCACGATTTGTAAATATGGATAGTGCATTGTTGTCATTTAGTCATACAAGTTACACTCAACTCTTCTACTTCTCTTGGTAAATCGAATAAATAAGGGAAATTACTTCTACTTCTCTTGGTAAATCGAATAATGCAAGGATGAACCTAGGATCCATAAGTACAACTGAATTAAAAGGCGGAGCTTGCACAGGCCCTATGGTAGGAAGTTACCCTTTAGGAATTATGCTACCTATTGGGGCTCTTAACTTCTATGTAGCCTATATGACTAGAATACATTTTGGTTCCCATATAGATGAATATTTGGAGAAGTTCCATCTTTCTACAAGATGTCTCAACATATCCCTTTTTTCCTTTGGCATAGGACCAAAAACATGCACAAGAATGCAGCTTGAGTTGGCTTCCGTTTTCCCAAAAATAAAGTATCTAAACCTTTCTTCAACACATAAAACCCATTGTGGTTCTCTCTTGATTAACTCACCCAAAAGTTATGAAATATATTCATTCACCCCTATACCTTTTTAGTGATTGGACCACATGAACAATTAATAGTCACAAGAAATTCACATCTAGTGTCATGGCATGGAAGAGATGGGTGACATGAAGTAGTACAAGCATGTATGGAATATCTTTGAGGCGCTCCACAAGGTTTCCCATATGGGATTCTACCTGATGAATTTTCCTTGGAAACTAAATCACATGGAGGTAGATAGCATGTCCTTGTACACACATGGATTCCACATTGTTGTGGTTTCCCACATATCTTATTGCATTTAATGTCGAGAGAACCAAATGGCACATTTTCTAGAGCTACACAATCCCCCACACATTCTTTTGCAACAAGAACAACACAAGAATGGAAATTCTTGAAATGGAAATCATGAGTCGCATGATGACCACTTCTCTAAGGAATGGAGAAGCAATATGAGCATGAAGGAATGGGTTTTCCACAAGGGACTGCATGAAGAATAGAGGGCTTCCCACATGCATAAGGGAGATCAATGAAAATAGTTTCAAGGGAGGTGTAGAGTGGACACTATGGAAAGTTTATTTGCTTAAATGCTTCCCACATTGAAACTCTTGCCCACAAAGAATTTTACATAAATGTGGATCCCAATCACGTGAATGAGTAATTGAACCCAATCGATTTGCAAGAGGGAAGCATATTTCATTGCATCTATGTCTACCACAATTTTTATTTTTTCCATAATGAGTTTCACATGTGAATTCATCACTATCCTCCACGATTATCATGGTATTCCATCAAGGGATAGATGATGACCCACATTGACATTTTTGAATAAGAGAAACCAAACAAGGCAGTCATTTCCCACGATGACATGTAATTTTACACAAATGTTTTCCACAGGAGAGAAGCTTCTCACATACCTTTGAGCAGGTTTGTACGCTATCCATACAACTCTTCCTCTAATTTTGTAGCTGAATTTTACCATGGGGGCAATATTTGACCTTTCTAGCTGATAGTTCATACTCTCCACATTCTCCAGGATGAGATATATTTTTGCACTTATGATTTTTACATGAGATAATTTTCATGCATGGGTTCTTCCATGAAAATACACAAATTTTCCATTCTATTTCCCCTTAGATCTCGATATCTCCACAAGGTATCATCTCCTCCTTTTATCCACAAAGCATGAAGCCTTATTAGAACCTTGCAAGGATCGCGTGGGCCTTCACGTCATACATTTTCACAATAATGGCTTCCACATTTGAGAGGATTTTCACAACACTATTTACCTAATTCAATTAGTTTATGATGAGAACATCTCCTTCTAATTATAGTTTTACCACATGCACAATGTTGGGGGGGAGCCATTGCTAAGCAAGGTGGGTAAGGCCATGGATAACATTGGAGAGTACATGTATGTGGGAAACAATAGTAACAAATATCATATGGGAGTGAAAGCCATATGGGAGTGAAAGCCACATAGACTGACAACTAGGGCATCTCGAGTTGGAACCCTGGCTCTGCCCACTAGAAACATCTATAGAGGATGGAGCTCTTAGCCATTTCCTTACACAATGTGGGTGAAAAATGACATAACAACTACCACAAGATCAAATTTTCATTGATTGTACAACTATTTCATAACATATCAGGCATTCAACCTTTCCATTACTAAGATTCTCTTGAATTTCATGCATGAGATTTGGTACACTTGATATATCCAAATTTTTCTTCTCCCTATTATCCTCCTTTGTCAATATAGACTCATAGCCCTGACGAGGATGAAGAAGATTTTTCCTCTAATCTTCCATGTTGTTCACCATCTTCTTACTCCTCAAACCCTTCATTGCTCACCTCTACTCACCCATAGATTATGTGAGTTGATTTTTGTTAATGGAGGGCTTCATAGGGTTCTCATTTGTATAATTTTGTCCATGGATGCATACCCCTTTCCGCCTATCATTATTACAATCACCAATCCTCTCAGCATTTTCTTACCCAAGTATGTTCTGGTTGCAATATAGCTCCATGGAGGAGGAGGACAAAGATTGCACCTCCAATATTGGCTATTATTCATCATTTTGCTATTATTGAAAATCTTGAGTTGATTTCCATCAATAAAGGGGCCAATGAAATCCTCATTTGTAAAATTATTTTAATCTATGGATGCCTCAATCTACAAATCACTAACACAATTTCCAATCCTCTCATCATTCTCTTGCCCATGTATGCTTTGGTTTATAGCGTTATGTGGAGGATAAAATATCCCAATCCTCCTATAGTAGTTTTTGTTGTCATTTCTATCAAAAGCCTCGCCTATTCCTCGCCCTCTTGATGGTCTTCATTATTGATTTTGCTGAGGTGATTTCCCATTTTTCTCAACATTGTTGTATGTTTGAAGCAAATTTCTTCTCTCTTAGCTTTGAGAACTCTCACTTGCATTGGATAGACCACCGTGAAATTTGGAGGTACGCAGAGGGAGAATCACATTGGAATTGAAATCGAATGGCCCATATTGATAACTATGACCTGGAATCCTTTGAACTCTAAGATATAGACAAGGAGTGAAATTCATATTGAGATATATGTTGTTATCATGTGATGAATCCATATCAGTTCCCTATGATCCATCATAATTCACATTCACATTGTCTAGGTGTTATATGGAATCTATACCTACGGATAAGTACATCTTCCCTAAGTGGGTAGTTACACTTGAACAATAGAAGGAAAGTTGTTTAACCTTTTCCTACAATAGATAGATAAGATAAATCAAGCTACTTGTGATCCTTCACTTCCTTTGATCTCCTTTGAATTGCTCCTGTCGCTCCTGCTCAAACTGAATTCGCTCAATTGTACATGCCAACATAAAAAAAAGACAACAACAATCAAAGCATATGATCTATCTAATATAAAAAAATGGAATCGAAAAATTTGAGCATGCATTCATCATAGATATAGACAAGAATATGGGAAAAATAACAAATAACTTTATTGATTGTAGAAGGAGAAGTTACACCCAATACGGTTCAATCCCGTGTCACTCATAGAGCTTAGTCGAAATGCTCATCACACCAATGGCACATCAATCTCAATCCAATAATATTTTACTACAATATTCAAATTCCACCTTCCTAATGACTATGATGAGTGCTCAATTTATAGGGAAATGCAAGTGGTTTTGTCATAAATTAAGCATTGAATGGTTTTCCATAATTGGAGTTAGTTTCCATGGAGAAAGGGATGACAGGATAGAGGTTTAATTGATCCAAATCCTATCCAAAGTTGATCTCATAGGATGGGATAAGAGCTCGACATCCTTCTATAATGCTCTAGAATCAAGGAATATTCTGAGAATTCCATGTCAATTTTGTTCATTCTCTCTGAGTGCAGGTCAAAGTGGCCTAAGTGCATTGCAATGCATGTCTGAATGGGCCTACATGCTCTGCAGTGCAATTGCCCCTGACCAAGGTTGCGCTCGTGTCCCAAGGAGGCATTTTAACAGGGATTCAAGCTAGGAAAGTTTCATGGATGAAAGTATTCAATTTGATGACTTGTCTAGGGCATGTAGCAACTAAATTAGGGTTTAATGAGCCCTAATTATATTGATCTAACCGTGAGGAGTTATGTGCCTGAATAGACATGTAACACCTGCACCCTAAAGCATGAAGTTGAAAATGATAATTTCGAGTGATATGCTTTATGATGTGATGAGGACGATTTGAATTAGATGGTGATCTGCATTGATTGCAACACATAATATCATGATATCTTTGAATTTTTCATGAATTGCTAAGGGAAGGCATACCCATACTCAGTATATAAACTTTTCAATACATGTACATAAATCAGGTAGTCATCTACAAATATAGACCCATGATAGGATGACCATCTGTGTCAAACCATCATACAAATGATTTATTACTCTCTTGGAATCAAAGCCTAGATGGATGAACCTAGGTCCACGATCTTTTATCTTGTCGAATCATTCACTCAAGTATGAGTCTAACCATGTGAAAATATGATCTCGAGTCAAACATGGGAAGACACCATGTGATTACCAGCTAATGATGTAAGCTATTAATAGACGCGAGAAAAAAAATCGATAATGATAATGATTCTCAAGGTACTACAGTACATTCTGCATGGTGTGAATAAATTTTTTGATGTCGAACACCATGCAGTGTCTTTCGGTTGAAGGCCTATGATGTCAACCTGTCGTGAGAAGTGAGAAACTTGCCATTGATGTATGCATGCTTCTAGGTATTGAAAGGGTGTTTCTAATACAATTTCCTAGATAATGTGTTGATGTTGACAAGAATTGACTCGCCACAAGAGGGCCTTGATGTATCCCCCAATAATGACATGAAACATGTGTGATGATTTTGAAAAAAGAATGTGACTTAAGACACAATGTTTAGGAAAAATGAAGGTTTATGACTATTGCAAATGATGAAGTTTACTAAGTGACTTCTCTTGAACCTCTCAGCGACATTGAATGAATTCGTAGCATTGACCCAAAACCAAAGTGATGGATGGTGTGATAGACCATAGGTATGATAACGATCAAGTAGATAACCCAACCCAAATAGTCATAGAGATGAAGTGAAAGTGTCATGTTCAAGAGCGAATTGCTACCATAAAGTGATTTATCCCTTTTTCCCATTTTCTCCAGTCATTGCTGACCAATACCTCTTTATTTTTTAACAATCTTGAGGAGGATAACATATGCTTGTAGTATAATTCCACCCTCCAGGTGAATCCATCGCTATGTGATTTTTTAATAATTTTAGCGAAGGTCAAACTCGACCTTGTCATGATGGACAAGTTTTTCACTATTTGATGTTTTAACGAGTTTAACGACAATGAGAACTCGCTCCTTTTCATGTTTAAAAAGTTTGAAAAGGGATAAAAAGAAAACTCCACAAGTTATTTTTCGTAAATTTGTCTCTCAAGTCCAAAAAAGCGTAAAATAATACAAGAGAGAACCTATTGACCATGTTAGATCAACGTGTTCCTTTTTCGTAAGTAATCTATCTTAGTCCAGAAAAGGGTAAAAATTATACTAACTAGATGTCATTTCCAATCCACTTACGATCTAAAAATGAGAAGCTCTTGACAATATTTTTGTGTTTTAAGAGTCAGAAAAGATCTTGAAATCAGACCATTTGTTGTTATTTTATTTTAACGAGTCAAAAAAGGAAAATGCTCGGTAATGTTTTCATTTTTTATGAGTTAGAAAAGAGCTTAAAGGTGACTTGTCCTGGAGGAATGAGTGGTATAAAGGGTGGAAACGGGTTCCGGGAATGGTTGAACTACTCAAAACATGTTGATTTATGTGAGGAGGTTGGCTAATAAGACCACTCATTGAAACTATAACATAAAAACGGTAAAACAACCAAGTGAAAGTGTGTGATCTACCAAGCAGATAGTTACGATGGAATGAGAAAAAACAAGCCTCATCTCATGGAAGAGGATGATAAAATGGAAATGGTTTCATTTTTACACAAGCTTGAACCATAGGGAGCTATTCTTGGATTTATTTTCATTTTTACATAAGCTTGAAATGAAAAAATATGCTTGAGATTGGTTTACATGCCCTAAGCATGATGACTCGATTCTAGGTGCATACCCCCCAAGCTTCATTACATTCACCTAAGTAGACTACTCATGGCTATCAGGTGGATGGAATGAAGGTTAATTTAAGAGATCAAGTGAAAGAATTGACTGGTATTTGACGATATCTAATCAAAGACTCGAATTGGAACTTTGCTCCAGGGGACCTTGTTTCATTTTTTAATGAGCTTGACTCAAGAGAAGGAACTCTCCTCAGCTTCATTGTTTCAATTTTTAATGAGCTGAAACAAGACAAGGAACTATGCTTTGATTCTTGTTTCATCTTTTAATGAGGTTGACAGAGTAAAATAACTATCCTCATATTCCTTGTTTCATTTTTTAACGAGCTTGACACAAGAAAAGGAACTATGGTCTGATTACTGTTTCATTTTTTAATGAGGTTGACATAGTAAAAGAACTATCCTCATATTCCTTGTTTCATTTTTTAACAAGGTTGACACAAGACAAGGAACTATGCTCATGATTCCTTGATCACGACCCGTAAGAGGTCATGACTTCCAAGACGTTCTCATCAGATGGGATAACAACGCTCTAGAAGGGATACATAGCAAGGAATCCATTAGAGAGATCTGGTTCCAATGCCCTGATTACACAATGCACAACATCACATAATTGATCGTCAGTTCATGTAGGCATGGAACGGGTTTCCACATAATTGACCCACGGCAAGGAAGATACCATTGGGACAAAAGGACCATTTAGGAAATATGGTTGATTGGAGTCATATTTGGACCGGGAAATGAAAGCTCGTCAATGGTGACAATTCTACCTTCATGCGGGAAACATATCACTCGAAAGAGTGTTGAAACAATAGCTCCCATGTCATAAACATAGTCGTGCCCAAGAAGTAAATTGTAATCTAGAGGGCTTGGTACTACCATGAAATTGAGATAAACAATTTCTCCTACCAATGTAAGAGGGAAATAAGGAAGGATCCCTAATGGTTGACTGGTTCCTCTGTTAAAATCCAACAGATTCTGGGTGATAGACACAAGTGGTGAGAAACCGAGTGCCTGCGGAGGAGTGGAAGAAAGGATACTCATAGATGCACCTTCATCAATAATAGTGTGAAATATAATCATATAATAAACCTGTACTATGATCTGGAAAGGCATATAAGAAGGAAGGTGGCATCCTATGAGTCGATTCCAATTAAAGGAAGTTACTAGACTACTTGGAGGGGGTACCATAAGAACGGGAGAATTACTCCCTTGAGTTACAAGAATGGAAAGATTTTCCTCTTGTCTTGATGGAACAGGAGGGTTGCCTTCAAGCTCACTAGAATCTGAAGAAATGAAAAGAACCTGAGTGGTATCATACTCAATCACTACGGGAAAGGTACGGTTAACTAAAGGTGAAATTGGGTCAATTATTTCATTGACCTGTGATTGGTCTTGTATAGAATCATAGGATTCACATTCAGAGAGAGTGGGTTTGACCTATGGTTGATTAGGATTAGTCACTTCATCATCTAGTGAAGGATTAAGGGAGAGTCTCCTGTAACCAGATGGAATTTTTTGCGGAGAAGTAGGACAGTTATCCAACACTTTTTGGGCTTCTTCGAGATAGGGGAAAATGTGAATGGGGTGATTTCCTTCACATAACCTACACAGAAACTTAACATTACCCTTCTTTCCATGAAATTTCCTACCACTAGTTTATGGTGTGTCACCAGCATGATCTTCAGAAGTTGATGACACAAGATGATGTGAATGAGATGACCATTCTTCTAATATCTGAGGAATACCAGAACAATTTCAAAGAAGATAGTCCCCCGTACAAATTTTGCATAGACATTGAAGTTTGTGAGGCTTATCGCATGGTTTCTCATCAGAAGTTGCATTTGAAGTGATGTTTTCTTGGTTGCCACCCTGTTGAATTTTCTTATTCTTCTTATCTACCTAGTTACTAGTGTCAATACTTTCACGAGGAAAAAAGGAAGAAGGGGTGGAAGAAACAACTGATGAAGAAGGTAAAGTATTCAACTTTAGAATCAATTGGAGGTTGATTTTGTCCAACTATAGGAATATTTAGTTGCAGGGCCAGGGAGGTTGAGAACAACCATACTCGAAAGTTGATGGTACGTCCGAGAAAGGACAATGTAGCCATATAAGGAGAACTAATATTTCAGAAAGGAGGAAAAGGACTAGGATTCCCATAAAAAGGAATTCCTTGGTAAATGGACTCTAGAGTTATTTTCATATGTCTCAACCTATGGTCAACTAAGGAGTGACGTGGAGGATTTTATCTATGGCTAATTAATTTTATTTTAATCAAAATAACATAACAAAACAAAAGAGGGATAATCTAGGCAAAAGGATTACCAAGTAACTCTGAAATGCAATATACTACCTCACTAAACCAAGGACTTAACATATGCACATGCAATCTCCCAGAATGTTGTTTTCAGTGTATCACAGTATACACGGTGGCTGACTCAGTTACCTATGGATGGATAAAACCTAATGTAGTACTCCCATATATACTCGAACGTACATTGAGGCCCAATCTATGTTAGCATTGTCTAATGCGAAACCACACAGTGAGAGCGTTCCTTGATACTTTTTGTACTATAACACCACCTTATATAGCAGAAAGTACATGGACGAGTTATGATATACTTATGTACGTGGAATGAGGTATCACACTCGCAATGTATCACAGACCATTATCGACAACTACTATGTTTAACGACACCGGAACACGTCTCTAGCCTAGACTTCTAAATATTATGTGTAAAGTTGCACTGCTCCATTAGCTTAATTGAGATAAATTTTAGTTGATCTTGCTTAAAATTGTTCCTTTCAGGTTCACCATGTGCTATTTCTGAAACTCCTAAAATGCAACTAAAATGAGAAACATTATTTTCATTTGATTTAAACAATGAAAACCGTAACTAAAAGGGATAGAGTAATCAAAATCTTTAAACAAAGCACATAGAGCACATCTAATGCAAGTTTCCCTATACGATTCCTACAAGAACACACAAACTTCTAAATTCATAATGCATGTTTCTGTAAATGCACAAACGATAAATCAATGCTTTTCATAAGAAACGAAGACTTTATGATAATTTATTTTCAAATAAATAAAGACTTTATGACAATTCCTTTTCAAAAAAGACTAATTGATGTAAGCTAACTTTGACAATGAATTGATAATGATAAAGAAATATCTTAAGAAACACTAAATAATCATGGTCAAAGTAGGGCTAGGAGAAGAAATGCAAATTGATTTAAAAAATTGTAGAAACATTGATCTTTCATCGAACAACATTAGAAGAAAATTTGGAAAAAACCAAGCAAATGATGGTTTTTTGGGCTTGACACAGATCAACACAGCCCTGAGTGGGAGATAGTGCATTGCAAAGCACTGTCTCTAAGCTAAGGCTTCTCTGCAGCGCACTGTGTCAAGACCAACACTACACTAATGCCAAAGAGCCCAATCGGGAGTCATTTAAGCACACCTTTTGACCAAAAAAGCTTCAAGATGAATAAAAAGATATCAATGAAGTCAAGTAAAGTCTACTAGGATGTAACGTGATAAGGGTAAACTACTAGGAACGACGGTTATTTCCGAGTATGGTCACCAATTTTTTATATGGAATTCATGCCTACGGATAAGCACATCTTCCCTAAGTGGGTAGCTACACTTAGAACAACATAGGGAAAGTTGTTTAACATTTTCCTACAATAGATAGATAAGATAAAGGAAACTACTTGTGATCCTTTTCATCCTTTGATCTCCTTTGAATTTTTCCCATCACTCCCACTCAAACTGAATTCACTCAATTGGTACCTGCCAACATAAACAAAAGATGACAACAATCAAAGCATATGATCTAACTACTATAAACAAATGGAATTGACAACATTAGAACATACATTTATTATAGATATAGACAAGAATATGGGAAAAAGGAAAAACAAATTTATTTATTGTAGAAGGAGAAGTAACACCTAATGTGGTTCGATCCCATGTCACTCATCCAGCTTAGTCCAAACCCTCATCACACCAATGAAACATCAATCTGGCATCATAACATTACTTGAAAATGATTTCAAGTCTCAAACCAACCGTATTTCACTACAATATTCAAATTCGAGCCTCCTAATCACTATGATGAGTGGTCAATTTATAGGGAAATGCAAGTGGTTTTGTCATTAATTGTGCATTGAATGGTTTTCCATAATTGGATTTAGTTTCCATGGAGAAAGGGATGAGAGGATAGAGGGTTAATTGATTCATAGCCTATCCAAAGTCGAGCTCATAGGATGGGATAAGAGTTGGGCATCCTTCTAGAATGGTCTAGAGTCAAGGAATATTCCAAGAATCCTATGTCAATTTCACTCATTCTCATTGAGTGCAGGTCATAGAGGGCCTAAGCATAGTGCAATTCATCTTCGAATGGACCTACCTGCTCTACAGCATAGTTTCCCCAAACCAAGGTTGTGCTAGTGTCCTAAGGAGGCATTTTAGCACAGTTTCAAGCTAAAAAACTTTCTTGGATGAAAGCATTCAATTTGATGACTTGTCTAGGGCATGTAGTAACTAAATTAGGGTTTGATGAGCCGTAATTGTATTGATTTGATCGTTGGGAGTGATGTTCTCAAATAGAATTGTAACACTAAGTTCTCTCACAATTTAAGGCTCTCCATATGAACGTCAACCTGGAAACCTAAACGCACTTGTCGGTATTGATAATGAATCTCATCTCCATTTACTTCAACTTGGGGAACTTGACTAGCATTAGGATTGGATTTGAAATTGTGATTGGGATTTGTAAAGTTTTGGTGAGCATTGTATTTGGATATAAAGTGGAAAGAAACAAGAAAGACTAAGAATAAAAGAAAATGTGCAGTACCTTCCCCTGAATATGAAGAACATATTCCTCATATTCTTCACTAACAATATTCCATGAAAGAAATCTCAAGTAGGATAATTGTACAAAGGATAAAATGAGGAAATTGGTCCACTGCTTGCAATATCTAGGCCTTCTTCCAGAAGACTCGTTAAGGTAAAATTACAATAAAGGTAGAACCTGGTAAACCAAAAAATGAGATCCATATGAGAAGAAGCAGAACACAAATCTATACTTGTAAACAACAAAAAGAAAATAAGAAGAAATAAATTAAAAGTGGTTGAATATCAAACATTAGAACACCACATAGCAGATAACATAAATTCATACCTAAAACAATGAAGGTAATCTCTCTCTTAGCATGAGAGGTGGGTGGTAAGACAAGAGAAGGTAACATTCAGAAGAAAATAATAATAAGATATGAGTAGAACAATGGTGAGAGGTAAAATCCTTTACCTTCCGAGGTCTAAGAAAAGGTTCTCTATAAACGTTGAGTGACAGTGAAGGAATAACATGTTTGGAATAAGTAAGCTTGCAACAATGTAGCAAAGAAGTAAGCTTCGAATATACCATGTAAGATTTGGAGGATAAAAGTGAGGAAATGGAAATAATATTTAAGTAGCCTAGGTTATCCTTAGCAAAAAGATGTCACTTAATGGGAAAAATAATAGACGGACAAATGTCAAAAGGAGATGAAAAAGGTCGACAATGTCTAGCATGGCCATTTTAAAAACTGGAACACATTCGGTGTAAAAATAATGATAACAAAAAAATATTAATATTGGTCATTCAGAAAATAATTTAACTTCCACTTTAATTATACATCTACTTTATATAGAAACAAAAATAAAACAACTGAAAGTAAAGGAAGAAAGCAATGTAATTTTTAGTATTGAAAATATATGTAATTTTTTTATTAGTACTCATCAAATAACATTTAAAAAGAATATAATTGATCTTACATGATATGTGAATCAAAAGAATATAATTGATCGTACATGATATGTGAATCATTCTATGTGTAGTTGACACAAAATAGTTAAAATAAAAATATATTGATTTTTGAAAGATAAATGAGCTTTATATTAAGAAACAAATTATAATATAAATAGAATATATAATATTATATATTTAATGTATTAGTAGACAATAAATTTAATTACATAAAAGTGTTTATTTTGAATATAAAGCTATATATATTAAATGAATATTAAAATTATAATAATAATTGTAGTTTATTTATTGAATAGGTGTATTTTAAAATAAAAAACATATTTTTTTGTAATAATTTATAAAAATATAGAAATGTATTAAGTATAAAATATATTTTTTTACGAATATATATATATATATATTATATATAAATATATATATAATATATATAATATATATAATTATATATACCTCAGTAGATTGTAAATATTTTAATTTACTTTTATTGAATGACTTGGAAAACTGTAATAAACATGAACATTTATTTTATTTTAAATTTCATTAATAAATTCATTATGGCCACCCATGGAGCTTAAAGAGAAAATATATTAAATGACAGTTTCACTTACGAGACAACTAGAAATAGTTATTCCTCTTTGTAGATTTAAATCATCTTTGTTGGGAAAAAAGAAGTCAAGTGGGTGTCAGCAAAAGAGTTTGATCTACCTACTGACTTGGCATTTGGTTGGAGGAGACACAAGATAGAAAAATTAGAAGTTGGAACCTTAGGAAGGATTCTTCCAAGTGAGGTAGGAAACTACCAGAAAAATGAGCTCTAGAGGTGGTTGGCTAGCAAAATTCCTAGTTTGACCCATAAGGTATATATGACCCTAGGCTGGAACTCGTGTTGTCCCTATCAAAACAGGGTTCTAGAAGTGAAACTAGATCGGGGGGAGTTCTTGTAGTGATTACCATTCTCATTGGTTGGGTAGAGTAATTTTCTTCCCCTATGGATTTCCCTAGGAAGCTAAATCGAATTAAGAGATAAGTGTCACATCCATGTTCTATTTTGTTTTCCTTCTAGTTCTATATTATTTTATGTAGATTCTTGATGCCAGGATAAGTTGACAATACCCACAGTATGCATATAAAATGCATAATCTCAATCATCCCATGAATTTCAATCTCTCTACCTAGTCAACCCTTCATTAATTATGGTTTAAGGCCCCTTAATAAAATCTCATGCCGAAATGATTCAAAGACTATTCATTAGTCTAAACCTTAATTAACCTTTCTAGCAGAATCTTATTCAACCCTCATAAACTTTGGTTAATTCTTAAACCTGCACATATTAACCATACTCTCTTACTCTCGTCTCAAATTTACCTAACACTAATCATACCATGGTTAATTTCCCTTAATCCGCTTTATTTCTATAATAACCTCATATAATAGAAATACACATAAACCACATTAACCTTACCTTTCAACATTTTCCATGGCCTTCACACATTTTCTGAGGCCCACCTTTATCGGTTCAATCTCCACCATCAATTTCATTCCATTAGATCAATGGCTTTTGCATGATCTCCACTCGTACTCTGGAACTCAAATAAATTTAACTCGCATCGATAAACTTCTCGGGTCTGCTCAGTAATTGAACAACAACTAAAGAGTAATTGAACAACAATTGAACAACAACTGAACCACATCCATCCCATGTTGACTTCCACTTTTTGCACAGGTGCACCACTCTACGCCGTTGATCTTATCATTCAATTCGACGGTTGTTGATCCACCCAATCAACAAACCCAATCACCATCCTCCACTATTTGATCAAGGCATGCTTGATCTAATGGTCAATAAAATTATTGCATGAGAAACTTCCGTGAAACTCAACCATCCTTACAGAGCCGATAAGGATTATATATCCTTAAGCTATAAATGTTTGGGTCTAACTTTGAAGTTAAAGTCTGATCTCTTGATGACCCGATATCTACTAGATAACAAAGGCCATCAAATCCTACAGTCTGTAGCCCTTCAACTAGAACATGGATTACCAAGTAGCTCAACCTATGTAGTTGACTTCAACATAAGAATTTGATATTTTGATCGATGGTTGTGATTGAGTGCAGGTCTCCAATCCCGATCAACAATTTTTGCACTCTCATATCCCCGTGGTCTACTGCTCCGCCATTCTTCTTCTTCCATTTATATCCATCAATCTAAAAGATCTAAATGTTCTCATTCTGTTCTGCCTACTTCACATTTAGGCCATTTCTTAGTGTTCCTGTGGTTCCGGGTTTCTTCCAGGGTTCTCTTCTTTAGTTGTTCTGCATCACAACTTCTTCCCGAGATTAACTTCGCTCATGCCTTTATGCTTCTTGTAACATTAAAAGCTTCTTATTGTATTGTTGGTGTGTAGAAAGCCGTAATACCTCTCTCTTACAGTCATCATCATACTTTTCTTGCAAAATTTCAGCTTCATTCAAGACAATTCCATAAGATGGTTTGTCTTCTGCACTACCTGCATTCACACACAACTTGTCAGTTGTAAAACCACAAGACCTCATGATCTCATTTGATGACTCAATCACCAAGTCCTCCTATTGTTCGAAGTCCTTTACATGATGCATAAACATTTCAATGGTCTTCTCTTCAATCTCATCAAGTCCTTCAGTTGATTGCTTAATATCCTTCTCTACTTCTTCTTTCAGAACATAATTTAGATTCTTCCTCTCTTCTTCCTTTATGTCAATATCAACAAATTGTCCTTCTTCACATGTTTCACCTGTAAACATACACAAATTGTCAGATTTAAAATCATGTAACCCTTTGGTCTCACTTGAAGTTTCAGTCTTCAAGTCTTCATCCTCACCTAGAAATTCACCCTGCTCTGGTTCACAAATGGACACTTCCATTTTGAACTCAGCTTCTCTGAGCTTTTCCATCAGCCACTTTACTTGCTTCTCTCGTAGCCTTCTTTGTAACTTATGCCACTTCAATGGCTTCTTCTTTAAGAACCAACCTAGTCTTTGTCTTTCCTCAAGTATCATCATTAATACATTGAGTTGTTCTTTCATCTCAAAAATCACTTTGTCAATTCCATCTTGACTCATTCTCTTGCCATTTGCCTTGGCATTCTCTTTCTTCACTTTTCTTCTGTTGTGGTCTTCCTCAGAACCTCCACTATGACTATCAATAGTCATCTTCTTCTCCATCTCTATGTGTTCCTCCCTCATTCATTATGAGCTGCATTAAAGCCTCTGCATCAGCAAGTCCTCCCTGTTGCCACTTACCTCACCAAGCTTTCCTTTGTACTTGGTATTTTGGCAAGCACTTGGTTCTCTGTCCCTGGAACCTATTTTGAGCACTTTTCTTTGCTCCTTCTCAGCTTCAACTCATCTGCATCTTCTAAGAACATAATTTTCATCTTTATCCAACCTCTGTTGAAATTCCTCTAGGTTCTGCCACACTATTCTTTTATTCAGAAACATTTACCAGCTTCTTTTATCCCTGAGCAATTCTACCCACATCCTCTATGGAATTTCCTTTGTCAGCTGCAACAATACCTCTGCAATAACAAGTTTCCTTCTTGCTACATATGCCTCACTAAGCTTCTCTCCTCTGAGCTCAGTCTTTTAGCAATTCTCTGGTTCTTTCCTCTCAAACCAATTGAGCACTCCTTTCTTTAGCTTGCTACAATCTTCTCACCTTCTTATGCTGCTACTTGGACTTTGAATGGATTGTCCTATACTTCCTTGCATCTTCAAGCTCTGCTACACTTTACCCCTGTGTTCCTACTATTTGTCAGAATAGAATCTAATCTCCTCTTGCCTGTATACACATCTTAACACATAACTCTCTTCGAAATTTTCTTAAAGAAATGTTCATATATGATTTCTTTGTGCTGTTCTCATACCAAATGTTTCAACCACAATTCTATTATGATACCAAAATAATGTTGGGCTAAGCTGACAATACCCACAATATGCATATAAAATGCATAATCTCATTCATCCCAGGAATTTCAATCTCCCTCCCTAGTCAACCCTTCATTAATTACGGTTTAAGGCCCCTTAATAAAATCTCATGTGGAAATGATTCAAATACTATTCAATAGTCTAAACCTTAATTAACCTCTTGAGCAGAATCTTATTCAACCCTCATAAACTTTGGTTAATTCTTAAACCTAAGCATATTAACATACCGTGTTAATGTGGTCTGATATTTACTCAATACTAATTATAACATGGTTAATTTCCCTTAATCTAATTTATTTCTATAATAACCCCATATAATAGAAATATACATAACCCACATTAACCTTACCTTTCCACCTTTTCCACAACCTTAGCGCATTTTCTGAGGCCCACCTTTATTGGTTCAACCTCCACCATCGATTTCATTCCATCAGATCAACAATTGTCATGTGATCTCTACTCGTCCTCTGGAACTCAAAAAACTTTAACTCCGGTTGATAAAATTCTCGGGTCCACTCAGCAATTGAAAAACAATTGAACATCAATTGAATAATAATTGAACAACAATTGAACATCATTCGTCCCACGTTGACTTCCCCTTTTTGCACAGGCACTCCACTCTACATTGTTGATCTTATCATTCAATCTGATGGTCATTGATCCACCCGATCAACAAACCCAATCGCGATCCTCCACTGCTTGATCAAGGCATGCTTGATCTAACAATCAATAACGTTATCCCATGAGAAACTTGCGTGACACTTAAACACCCTTACAAAGCTGATAAGGATTATATATCCTTAATCTATAAATGTTTGGGTCTGACTTTGAAGTTAACGTCTGATATTTTTATAGCTCGATATCCTTTGGGTAATGGAAGCCATCAAATCCTACAGTCTATGACACTTCAACTAGCACGCGGATTACCAAATAGCTCAACCTTCGTAGTTGACTTCAACATAAGAATTTGAAATTTAGATCAATCGTTGTGATTGAGTGCGGGTCTCTAACCATGATCAACAATTTCCACAATCTCCTATCCACGTGGTATATTCCTCTGCCATAATTTTTCTGCCATTCATATCCATCGATCTAAAATATCTGACGGTTCTCGTTCTTTTTTCCCTACTTTGCGTTTAGGCTATTTCTTAGTGTTCTAATGGTTTTGGGTTTCTTCCAGGGTTCTTGTCTTTAGTTGTTCTACATCATAACTTCCTCCTAAGATTACCTTTGTTCATGCCTTTATGCTTCCTTCACCTTCACTGTAACATTAAAAGCTTCCTCCTATACTGTCGTTGTGTACAAAGCCGTATCATCTCTCTGTTATTCTTCTCTGTATTTTGCCTTTGATTTTGCACACACAACTTCTATTACACAGAACTTACTCTAGTTCACACAACGATTATAACTAAATCACTCCATACACACACATAAACTCAGAATCGAGTTGTTTGTATTAATAAACAGGTATTCACACAGTTTCTTCTCTCAGGTCTAATTTCCAATATCAGTGGCCTCTGTTTAACAATCTACCTCACAATATCAGTGGCCTTTGTTTCACAATCTAACTCACAACCTCTAACTACTAAATTGACTTGACTAACTCTTTTTATGCCTTTTTAGCTTACATTTATAGAAAAAGGAGTCTATAACCAATTTCTGGTTCAGATCCTTAATAATTTCAACTAAAACCTAAGAATCCTCTCAATCCTATATATCATGAACTAACTGCTAATCTAAGTTTTACAATTAATTCTCAAATCCTAAAATCTCTCAACTATCCTGATTCTATCATGTTCTCCTACATTCAAGAACATTTACAATATGCTTCACAACACTTAATTAATTCCTATTTTCATTAAAACCACTAAAAACCTAAGTAATTACATTAATTCAACTCTTAGGAAATCAACTTCCTTAAAACACAAGACCCCCCTATGTCTACTAAAATATAATGATTCTTCTAAGTTGAATGCTTTTGCAACAATTCTATGGCATGGTTATTTCAGAATGTGTAAATTTATTGTAGGTTTTAACCCTATACAAAAATTACCTACAAATGAATTCCTAAAATAGAAAAATATACAATGGAAAGAATATAAAAAAAATATACAAACAGATCTTCCCTTGGATCCCAAAACCACGATTACCAGATTGATTTTTCATTATTCTCATTCAACTGTTACAATACATATAGACATTTCGAAGCATTCATAAACCCAAATACGTAACCCTTAATTAGAACATAAATGTAGTTTCATTCACCGGTCTATACAATACCATAGGAAAAAAACCATCATGCCAAAAAGCATGTACAAAAACCATGCAGAAAACCATGGGTAGGTCCACCCACTGTCTTTTGGTCCACCCCCAACCCTTTTTTCCTCCCAATAGGTTTGTCTCATCCTCGAGCTAGTTGTGGAAAGAATATAACACATACTCAACAAGTCTTTTATGAACTAATGCATATATGACTAATGGAATAATTAGTATTAGTCTCTCATGATCTAACGTATGTAGGTCTAATGGAACAATTAATGTTGGCATGTTATGAACTAACGTATACAATACTAGTGCATAATTAATATTATCTTGTGAAATGATTATTTCCATTTGGTGAGTTTGATTAGTTTCCCGACCAAGTTGGAAAATACCAAAAACCTAGAAACAATTATGAACCTAAAGTAAGAGTCTCGAGAGGGAAAGAAGGCCTAAAGTACAAGACTATAGAAGTTACTCCATACCAATTTAACACTATCAAAAGAAAGGAAAAGATCTATAGTTATGCATATTTGCAAAGTAAAAGCACAATTTATGGTTACATAAATATATATAAGGTAGAAATGCAAGAATGATTGACAACTAGATCCATATGTTGTATAGTAAAATTTGTAACTAATGATATAATTTCATTGTAAGTCACAAGAAATGAAAAACCATTTATAACCTAAAAAAAATATTCGCTAAATAGCATGAAATTAGTAAATCTACAAAAAAATTAGATCATTCAATAATTAAACAAATTAATGAAAGTATGACCAAGGTGACGAGGGCTAAGTTAATAAACTCATAATTGAAAACAAATTTCTTGAACAAAATGATAAAAATTAAAACAGTACCAATTCATTAAACTTATAGTTTCCAAAAATTACATAGTAAAAGTTGGTTCGAGTATTTGAATGTGAGAGAAGCACAAGTTATATATACACATGATCAATTTCAAAAAATAATACGTTATACACTACCTTGACAATATTGACAAACACCCTTGCAATATTAACCTAGGTCTGTAATGGTTGTTATTAGAAAAATCTTGATTGTATTAATTAAACACTTAAGAACTACAAATTAATCATGTGGAAAAATACCAAACTTCCTTGGTTTCACAAGTCAAACCCATGAGGGGAGTTCCCTGGGGTTTGAGGTCCATCATTTTCTGCATCGACTACATCATGAAAGTATTAGGGTTCAACTATGAGTGGAAAATCCTGATGAATTCAACAAAATCTCTAAACAAATGACGGAAAGCATAGTTAGAACTTGGTGTGTAGAGGAAGACAATAATTTGTGTGCATCTAAAATGCACCATCTGAGTCAAACGTTGGGTATGTGGGTCAAACCTTACCTACAATGAGCTAGAAATAATAGAAAGGGTAACATTATAACCTACATAAGGGTGGGAACCATAAATATGATAAAAAGACAAATGAAAAAATCACGAGAGTAGAGAACAATCATATACATGCGGCCTTGGAAGGAACTAAGAAATTATAGCTCCATACTACAATAATAAGTAACCATTATGAAGTAAAGGAAATGACCATTATACAAACAAAAGCTTTCTAGCCCTCGGAACAATTCTGAGGAAAAATGAAAACTCTCAATACCTTTGTACAATGTAAAATAATGTGAATTCTTCATCTCCATCGAGTGTTGTAGGATTAGTCTGAGTCTTCCAACTCACAAGATTAGGAAACTGAAAACAAATATGCCACAAATTAGTAAGAGACATAAACAACTTCAAGTGAACAACAGTGCACTAGGAAATAACAAATCAAAATGATTACGTGCATTTATGGAATGCCATATCAATGGAACTAAATGAATGATGCATCCTGACTAAGGGTTTGAAGATAGTTTGTAGAGTGTAGCCAATAGGCTAGAGCAATGTAGGTTGTGCAATATGACGGGATGAGGGGGTAGATATGCCACAACCAATTCTCAACATTCTTCGACATAAGATTTAAACCCTAATATGACGAACCATTGGTTTTCACACACCAATATAGCATTGCACACGAGACACCTCTCTAATGATAGAGCAAGCCATAAAATGCTAGCTAAGGTTTCCCGAAGGTTCATCAAGATAAAGGTTCAAGAAAAATTCCTAGTAAGACCTGTAAGGTCTATAAGACCCTAGCATGGACCTTGTGTTGTCCCTATCAAAAAATAGCTCTAGAAGTGAAATTGATCGGGGGGAGTTTTGGTAGTGATTACCATTCTCATTTATTGGGTGGAGTAATCTTCTTCCCCTATCATTTTCCATAGAAATGTAAATTGGATTAAGAGATAAGTGTCACATCCATGTTCTAGTTTGGTTTCATCAAGTTGTATATTATTTTATGTAGATTCTATGGCATGGTTGTTTCATAATTGGTTAAGTTATTGTAGGTTTTAACCGTATACAAAAATTACGTACAAACAAATTCATAAAACAAAAAAAAATACAATGCCCAGAATATAAAACAAATATACACATAGATTTTCCCTTGGATCCCAAAACCAGGACTACCAGAATGATTTTTCATTATATTCATTTGAATGTTCCAATAAATATATATGTGTCAAAGCATTCATAAACCCAAATCGGTAACTATGTATTATAACATAAACATGGTTTCCTTCACCATTATATAAAATACCATGGAAGAAAAACCATCATGCCCAAAAACATGTGCAAAACCCATGTAGAAAACCATGGATTGGTCCACCCACTATATTTCAGTCCCCCTCCAATCCTTGTGTCCTCCCAATAGGCTTGTCCTATCCTAGAGAAAGTGGTAGAAAGAATATAACACATACCCAACAAGTCTTTTATAAGCTAATGCATATATGACTAATGGAATAATTAGTATTAGTCTCTCATGATATAATGTATGTAGGACTAATGGTACAACTAATGTTGGTATGTTATGGTCTAATGTAAACGTTGCTAGGGAATAATTAATATTTTGTGAAACGATTATTACCATGTGGCGAGTTAGATTAGTTTCTGGGCCAAGTTGGTAAATACCAACAACCTAGGAACAATTATGAAACTAAAGTAAGAGCCTTGAGAGGGAAGGAAAGCCTAAGGTACAACACTACACAAGTTACTCCATACCAATCTAACACTATTAAAAGAAAGGACAAGATCTGTGGTTATGCTTGTTTGCAAAGGAAAAGCACAATTAATGGTTGCATAATTATATATAAGGTAGAAATGCAAGAATGATTGACAAATAGATCCATAAGTTGTATAGGAAAATTTGTAACTAATGATATAATTTCAATGTAAGTCATAACAAAAGTAGAACCATTTACAACCATAAAAAAAAAATCTTCACTAAATAGGAAGAAATTAGTAAAGTTACAAAAAAATAGTGTTATATGGGAATAGTGTCCACATGGATGCTGCTATTCCCACTAATATGGGTGGCTATCTTAGAAACAAACAATAAAAGTATACCATTGATTCCTTTTATGAAAATAGATGAGAGGAGAACCAAGAGGGCCTACCTGAGCCTTGCGCTCAATTTCCTCTCCTTCTTGATAGAGTTTTGCCGCTTGCTCTTTGTCTTCTCAGCTTCAAAAGGACCTGTAGAATCACAATAACATACTACTATGCAAGAAACAAGGATCTAAGTTCATAAATAATGAAGGATCAGATGTGCATTAACCATATACAAGAATATATAAACAAGTACACAAGAATATGAAAGGAAACAAGAATAGCTTTATTCAGATGAAAAGTAGTAAGAAGATTACAACCATGTGCTCTGACCCAGCATCATCCTCCAGCTAAGAAGCCCTTCTTCACCTCAAGCAAAGCTAAATCACCCAACACTGTGAATGTACACAGAATACCAACAACACTTCTCTATAGATACAAAATTCCAGCCCCTGGATCTCTGTGATGAGAGATCCATATATAGATGATTACAGAGAGGTAAGCCATCTTCTGGGATCTTGATTAGTGTCCTCTCTCTGATAGTTCCCACTTCCACTTGGAGAACGAAGATCTCTTACTCATCCCTAGTCAAAAATAGAGTGGAAAGTGTCAGAGGGGAAGCTTATAGAAGATTCCATGATCTTCCACCTCACATTTTTGTCCCTTCCATTTTT
>APFE031219731.1:33537-63148 GCA_000404065.3 Pinus taeda
CAATACCACGGGTCAATTCCATGGGTGAATGAATACCATGGGTGGATGTCACAATACCATGGGAAAATACTATGGGTGAATGAATACCATGGGTAGATGCCACTTACAATGACATGGGTAAATTCCATGGGTGGATGAATAACATAGGTAGATGAATACCATGGGTTGATGCCATTTTCTATTCGGATCAATAAGATTAAAAACCCCTCCACAACTTCTACTTCTTCTAGATCTCGTTCAAAATCTCTGGATCAAAAATCTGAAGTTGTAGAAACATCTCCCTCATCTCCTGAAGTATTAAGACAACCACCTTCTCTAGATTACACTCCCAAGTCTCCCGAAGTTCACTCCTTGATACAAATATTGGAACAAATATCCATTTCTGCTGAGAAACCAGAGAGATCTGAAGCTTCTAAAGAAAGTGTCACTTCCTTTTACAAGAAACTAGTGCATTAACAAGATTACAAAGTGAAAGGTGCAGAGTAACTCCTTTCGAGTTTCCCATTCATTCACGACATAAGAAAGTTATCACATCATGATCTTAATCGAATACGAGTGAGATCACTTCACCTTTCCATCCATTCACTTCTACTCAATTCACCTCCTCTCAACTATCCATTTCTTCAATTAGTACTACTACTAGTAGTACTAACCCAGTAGTAAGTTCTCCACTATTTATACCTACTTCTAGACTGGCCTTCCCATTTTCCCAGTCTCCAACTCAAGTTATGGCCAATCAACCCGCACAACCTTGGACAAGTCCTAGTGTTGTACTGATTGTTAATCCAAATGCTCTCCAAGCAAACCCAAAAAAATGGTTACCTAAGTATAATCCTGATGATGGTCTTCCTACTGAAGAAAATTTAAATAACTTTATGTTAGCCATGAATCTTAATGGAGTTGCACTTGAAGATGTTGTAATCAGATTGTTTCCTTCTACTTTCCAAGGATCTGCATGATCTTGGTATTTTTCCCCTTCTAGCAGGCTCAATAATAAACTAGGATACTTTTCAAGAAATATTTCTTGTAAAATTTGGTGATGATAGGAATATAGCATCCTTAATCAATGATCTTTCCAACTTAAAAGAAAATTTAGATGAAAGGATCAAAGACTTCAACTCTAGATTTAACAAGTTACTAAACAAAATCCCAGCTGCCTCTAAAGCTGCAGTAGATGTACAAATAGAGTGGTACATATCCTCCCTTCCTTCTAATATCGTAATTTTTGTAGATAGAGCCAATAAGGCTACCCTTATAGGAAACATGAAAGAAGCTCTGTCTGTAGAAAGAAGAATTATTGCCTTAGAAAATAGGTCACAAATAGATGAAAGGAAATCAAAGAAAGTAACATTCAAGGATGATTCAAAGAAGAAAGCTCCAAAGGACCCTTTTGACCTTGAAGGCCTTCAGAAAGTGTTGAAGACCATGTCAAATGAAATGGTCAAAATCAAGAAACAAGTTGTAGAATCATCTGCTCCCAAGAAACCTTTTCACTCATTTAAAAGAAATCCTTCTTCTACATCTCAGCCATCGAATAATATTTCTAATGTTGAATATGATCCAGAAACAGAAGAAGACTTGCCAACCGAAGAGGAGGCCGAAACTGAAGAAGAAGTTGAGTTAAATGGATTGTGGGACTTCATTCTTCCAACAGAAGAGGAAGCACAAGCTATGTCAGTAACTACAAGAAGTAAAAACTCTCTTGATACGTCTACAAAAATTCAAAAATAGAAAACTGCAACTCCTGTAAAGGAGAAGATAGTAAGTAAGAAATCTAAGACTACTCAAATTGATTCTATTCCACTAGATCCTCCAACTTCTTCCAAAACAATAGTGATCTCGCATACAGTAGAATATAACATAGTCGAAGATATGAAAAGACAAGAGCAAATATTTCATTACATGAGCTGACTAAACTCAAGCAACAACAAAAAAATCTATTAAGAGAGTTAAAAGCAGTTCATGTAGTCCCTCTAGCATCTTCCGTAATCACTCAAGCTGCTTATGATATGGGAAAACCTCCTTCATCTTCAAACAAAGTAAATCCATCAGATTTAGTTATGATAGGTGATAGGTCTATTTCTCATACACCTCCATTTCTTCTTACTTATGAGATTTTCAAAAGAAATGTCCATAATTGCCTTGTTGATTCAGGAGCCTCTTCAAATATTATGCCAAGAACTGTGTGCACCAAATTGAATATTACATCTCAAAAATCTGTTGTACACATAGTTCAACTGGACAGAACCAAAGTAGAGGTACTTGGAGAAATATCATCAGTTTCAATCAGGATTTCCTTTGATCCAAAAGTTTCACAAATAATTGATATTATAGTGGCTGATATCCCTGAATTTTATGGTTTAATTCTAAGTAGGGATTGGTCTAAAAAGTTAGATAGATACTTTGCAACGAATTGGTCTCACATGTGGTTTCGACACACTGGTAAACCTAACCAAATCAGAGTAGACCATGAAAAATTCATGAAGTACACAGTCACTGATCTCGAGGGAAGAAATGAACCTATATCTTTCACAATTAACATCATTGGAAATTACTCGGCTCAGTCATTATTGGGATCCTTTAATGCTCAAAAATCTCAATTTCCAGATGATGTTGTAATATCTCAAATAGAAAAAATTTCACAAATAGATGCTTCCAAGTGTGTAGATGTAGTTGATAAAGTTGTAAATAATTCACTATTCTGGACTCTTTATTTTTATGGTTCCAAGTCTGAATATGGTGCAGGTGCAGGATGTAACTTAATCCGCCCGCAAGGAGAGAAAACCACGTTAGCATGTAGGCTTGAATTTCAATGCACTAACAATACTGCAGAATATGAAGCATTGATTCAAGGGCTATACAAAGCCATTGGCCTTAAGGTCAAGTATTTGTAAGTGTAGTGAGACTCTCAAATAGTTATTAAATAGGTAAGAAACACAATCTATTGTGTGTCTGGGCATCTCAAACATTATCAATCTTTAGCCCATAATCTTACTTCTCATTTCACTGCTTTTGACATTTCTTCAGTCCCCAGATTACAAAATGCAAGCGTTGACTTACTTGCCAATTTAGCATCTAGGCTTATACCTTCAGAGGAATTTAGTCCAAATAGATTTTCCATAGAGTTAGTTTTCAGACCATCCATTCTTGATAATATAACAAATTGGAGAGTGTTTAATAATGATGTTGATATAATCGATTCCCTTACATCAGAAGGATCTTATGAGGAACAAATCATAGATGAACACGAGCATGACTTGGAAATCAACCATAAACAAGATCAAAACCCAATTCCGAATTTTGTAGTGAAAATGGAAGATCTCTATGATTTGAAAGACAAATTTAAGAAGATTACCAACTCCAAGACTCAAAGTTCTGCTCTGCGATTTGAAGTGGTAAACCTAGTTACAATTGGAAAACCTCAAAATGTCAACCTAGGTTTTGGTTTATCATCCGAAGAAAGAATACCATTCATTAAGTTGTTGAAAACATATAAAGGTGTCTTTGCCTGGGATTATTCAGATCTCAAGACCTATGATACCTTTGTAATTCAACATACCATACCAATGACTTCTAATGAGAAACCAGTTCAATAGAAGCTCAGAAAGATTCATCCAAAACTTGAAATTCAAATCAAATCTGAGTTGAACAAACTTCTGAAATAAAAGATAATCTTTCCTATTAGACACTCAAAATGTGTATCAAATATGGTTCCTGTCAGGAAAACGAATGGTGATATTAGGATTTGTATTTATTTTAGAAACCTGAATAGAGCTTATCGAAAGGATAACTTTGCTTTGCCTACCATGGAGCAAATATTACCAAGAGTTGCAGGTTCTGAGCTAATTTATTTTCTAGATGGATTTTCAAGATATAATCATATTCTTGTACATCCGGATGACAGATTGAAGACAACATTTAGGACCAAGTGGGAAACATACGCTTATCAAAAGATGCCTTTTGGACTCATCAATGTAGGTGTTACTTTTCAACGCGCTATGGATATTTCTTTTAAAGGTTTAATTAATAAATCAATTGTTATATACCTAGATGACATTACAGTCTACTCTAGGAACATAAAAAATCATTTGAATGACCTAAACATATATTTGATAGATGCAAGAAATATGGCATTTCTTTGAATCCCAAAAAATCATATTTTGCTTTAGCAGAAGGTAAGCTTCTCGGATTCATAGTATCCAAGAAAGGAATTTATATTGATCTTGATAGAATCCAAGAAATTGAAAAGATTCCTCTCCCACATAACAAAAATACCATGCAATCATTCCTAGGCCAAATCAATTTTGTAAAAAGATTTGCTCCAGATTTCTCATAGATTGTTTTACCCCTTCAATTAATGATAAGAAAGAATGCATTCTTCAAATGGGGTAAAGATGAAAGAGAGTCATTTGAGTTAATCAAAATAGCCATCATCAATGCTCCCTCTTTAAAAACTTTAGACTTTCTCAAACCTTTTGTGTTGTATACTTTTTCATTTGATACATCATATGCAGCAGTTTTAACACAACTGAATGATCAAAACATAGAAGCACCTATCTCTTTTTTAGTTCCAATTTACAGGGTGCTGAGTTAAACTTCTCAACTATTGAGAAACAAGATTTTTTTTTCTTTAAAACCTTGAAACATTTCAAACATTTTCTCCTCAAAACTCATACAAAAATAATAGTACCTTACCCTGCAGTAAGGCAGTTATTGATTCAAAGAGAAGTGGGGGGAGAAAAGAGCCAATTAGGTCATTGCACTTCAAGAGTACAATGTAGAAATCTAGCCAGCTAAGATTGTTAGGGGCCAAGGTTTTTTTAGGATGCTAACTGGAGCTTCCCACTTATCAATAGAAAAATACCAAGGTAATGAAGTGAAAATATCAGAGGTAAGCCTCAACAATGCATAATCACAGTATGCTAGTTTAACGTTTTATTTAAAGAATGGATATGCTCCTATGCATCTCAATTACAAAACAAAATGTTCTTTAAGGTTGAAATCAAATCAGTATGAATTGATTGATGATGTATTATTTAGACAAAAATATGATTCAGTATTATTAAGATTCCTTGAGAAACCTGAGCTGAAAAGGTTATGCAAGAGTTACATGATGGACAAGTCGGAGGTCATTTCGGAGGAAACACCACAGCTCACAAAATCCTGCATGTAGGTTATTATTGGCCAACACTATTCAAGTATGCACATGACTATGCAATAAAATGAAAAACTTGTCAAATTGCAGCTGTAAAAGAAAAGAAACCAGCATTCCCTTTACAACCAATTAATATCCAACAACCATTTGAACAATGGGGATTAGATAGAATTGGTGAGATTGTTCCTAACTCTTCCAAGTAGCACAAGTACATCCTTATAGCTACTGATTATTTCATGAAATGGGTAGAGGCTATCCCACTAAAGGTAGCTAATACAGAAAGTATTACAGACTTTATTAATTAGTACATAATCACTAGGTTTTGCCTACCAACAACTTTAATGTGTGATAATACATCTTATTTTTTTGGAAATACTATGGTAGAATTTGATTTGAAAAGAGGTTTCAAATTGAATTATTCAACCAATTATTATCCACAAGGTAATGGATTAGCCAGATCAACAAACAAAAACCTTATCAGAATCATCAAGAGGACTATAGACCAAAATCATAGGAATTGGCACAAAGCGTTGACATTTTCTCTTTGGGTAGATAGAATAACACAGAAGGCCTCAATCGGTTCTTCTCCTTTTGCTTTAGTTTATGGAAAATAAGAAGTTCTCCCCACAAAGATAGCAATCCCATCTCTCGCCCTAGTGCAATTTATCAAGGAAAATCATTCCTCTTCTCTTCAAGCATGACAATTTCAGATCCTTAAGCTTGAAGAAGAAAGAGAAAAGGCTAAAGCTACCCATACCCATCATCAACAGCTAGTCAAGGCCTTTTTTGATACAACCTATGCCAGTTATAAAACTTTTGAAGTAGGTGATCTAGTTTTGAAATGGGACATAGCATATGAGGAAAAAGATAAGCATACAAAGTTCCAAAGACTATGGCTTGGACCATTCCAAATCATCGAGAAAATTGGTCAATCAACATTTATTTTACAAGACTTGTCAGGTAAGATGGATTCATTGCCCATTAATGGGAAAGTTCTGAAAAAATAGTTCTCCTAGAAGATAACCTCTTCTATTTTTGTATTATATTGTCTTTAATATTCTTAGGAAAATAAAGGTTAAACTATTATTTACTTTTGGCTTCTCAAAATAAAATCCCTGATAATATTTTGATTTTTCACTTCTATAAGTAGGAAGGGTTAAAGAAATAATTAGGGCATTTGAGTATCAAAATGAACCTTATTTCTTTGGAAAAACTTGACCTTGCTAAAAACACTTGTTCAGTGAACAAGCTCTTATCTTTATAAAGTATAAATGTCGTGTTATCAGTCAAGAAAAGAATCTTTAACCTAGTAAGGACTTTCTACAGATGAGTATCTCAAAACTCTATTATTATCATCCAAAACTCTTTAAAAGGGCCAATGATTCACCCCATCTGAAATTTTTTTCTTTATTCACAATGTAATTCTAAAATATACAAAGCTTAAAAGATAATAAGTCTCATTACGAGCTTGTTTACCATGATCATAGAGTAATAATTAAATTGATATTACCAAAATTGCATATATGTTGGCATTATGACACAAGTTTGGCACTATGACACAGGTTTTGTCCTTGATGGCAACTCACTCAGATGATAGATCCTAGTTCAGGCTCTCAGAATAAAAGAAAAAGAGATATACACAGTTTCCACTTAACCAACACGCGTATACACGCGGGATCGCCAATCAAAAGTCGCATATGCGTATGCACGCACTTTCATGCATGGAAAAGCACGTACATGTGGGAAAACTTATTTTTAGTCCATGGTATTTGGTCCTTAGTATTTGGACCCAGGTATTGGTTCTAAGTGGTTTTGGACCATGGTATTGAGTAAGGCCTAAGACTATAAAAGGGGAAGGAGATCATTAGTCAAAGGTATTCACTCAAGGATTGAATATCTTATGAACAGCAAGATCTAGAATATTGGTCATTGGGTTATGGTGCATAGCTGGATCTGAACCAAGGAGGAACCTGAGTGCTAGAAGAAGGATAAGTTCTATTGATGGGTCAAGATCTTAAGGCTTGAATTGTAGTATCTTTGTGTGATTTTGATCAGTTATATTTGGCGCATGACTTGATCTATAAATCTGATAATCTGGATATAACTGATGTCTGAATAATTGAAAAATGTAAATTATCTTTTATAGATCTGTACGCAGGTTCGGCACAACAAAGACGCGTATACATGCTGGTTCGGTAATTCAAAACAACGTATACACTGGTTTTCCTTAATACAGAAGCGTATGCACGCAGGTTCTTCATCCCGAAGTAGCGTACGTCTCATAAAATATGTTTTAGCTACTTCTATTTATTGCTGCAGTATTCTGGGCTCAGGATTGGTGTCTGGTTACTGTTATTGTATTCTGGTTACAACATTCAGAGAAGTGATTGATTGATTCAGTTTTGGTTGGTGCAAAGGGGATTGGTTGATGCAGATATATTTGATGTTTGATTAATGTTACTTATGGATCCAGTTTGAAAATTTATGAAACGTGGTCCCTGGAAGAAAAGAGAAGGTTGTAGCCTTCTTTAGGTCAGAACCTACTAGTACATCAGCTAGTACAAGATCTAAGGGGGTTGTAGCTCCCTTCCAGGAGAAGCTAGAGAATGAGAGAAGGTTGTAGCCTTCTACAGGTAGAAGCCTGCGTACTAGTATAAGACCGCACCAGTACAGAAATATTGTGAAAAGAAGTTTCTTATTAACAAGAAGATAGAGAAGCATTGCAGCAGGTGGTTTTCACCCACATTGGGTTTCCACCTTATATCTTGTGTTCATGTGTGATGATCTATTCTATTTACTGCACTTGTTTACTATCCTTATGGTTAATGAAGTTATGATGCACTGATTAAAGATCAAATAGATTAATTAAATCTTAAGTTTACTGAATATACGCTAGTTGTTGTAGACAGTTGTGTGTATACACTGGTTTCCATATCTGAAGTAACGTATATCTAAGTTTGAAAATGAAAAATTATTTGACTTGATAATACTGATTCACCCCCCCTCTCAGTATTATTTCCAACAATATCAAAATAGGGTAATAGCCAATGATCTAATCAATCAAAGGACAAGGGGTCTCATCAAAAGCTAGCTCTTTTAGTTTAGTTACAACTAGTGAGTGGAATTGTCATTATTGGGTTACCAAGCCTAGACAATGTCTTTTAAGAAACTTGAAAAGAAAAATCACATGAAAAGAAAAGCAAGGTCCAAAGAAAAAAGAGAAAGAAAATGAATATCATTTTGAATTTTTAAAATTGATTTGGATAGGACAATGAACCATTATTGGTTAAAATGTAACCCTGTCAAGGCTATGGACGCCTGCTAGCATTAGGGGCTCTATCTATGATAAATGAGAAAACCAAAAAACTAATCTGTGAAGACACCTGCTATATCTCTTTAAAATCTTAAGTATTGATTGATGCAAACATTTATATTTCTCTCACTACAAGAGTAAAGCAGTTGAATAGATAGATACAGTAAGGGATTATGATTTCAGAGGAATGTTGTTTAGTTTATAACTAGTGTAATTATTATCCCTATAAATTTTCTTATTTTGAAAGTTTTAGAAATTTTAAAACATTAATCAGAGATAGTTGCTTCTCCCAAGTGAATCACCAATTGTTGTACTATGTAACAACCCATCCCCCCGCCCCCCTTTATAAAAGTAATAGTTAATATTGTTGAAAATAGCAACATGAAATGATAAAAATAGAATCCAGAAATTCCACTTTTAATTTTTGCTTGAATTAAAATTGTGAATTAAAATTGAATTTAGTCTCACTAGCTGCTTGGAAATAATTAATTAATTCATTATGGATTCATTAGTTGAGAAATTCAAGTTAGAAGTCTTTTTGTAGTCATGCAACAGTTATCCCTTAAATTAAGGAGATTATCCCTTAATTGAGATAAGATTGAGTTATATTTTAGTTGTAATTAGTTAGCTCAGTTTACTGAGTTAAGTCCAGTTAAATTAGTTCCAAACTGTTTGAGGAACTAATTGTGAGTTAGCAGTCAGTTGATGCATGCATGCACTCAACCAGTGTACTCCAGATAGTTGAAGATTCCCTCATCAGAAACTCATGCATGTATGTTATGAGAAAGACCCAGTTGAACTAAATGTCAAGGATAGTGTACTATCAATTGCATGTGTTTTCCTATAAAGGAAACTAATCCATGCAGTCAAGAAAAGGTTCCTTGAGGATTGTGCAATTCTGATAGTGTGTTAGAGCAATGTGTGAGAGCAGTGTTACACTGGGTGAAGGAGAACATCCCAAGCGTAACTATGCAAGGAAATAGGAGCTTGGAGGGTAGAGGAGAAGGCTTGTGAGAAGCTTTGATTGCCTGTGAGCATCCAGGAGGATTGTACTGAGAGCTAGCTAGCTGTGAGAGCTAAGGCTTTGTATAATTTTGATGTGTTTCCACCTTGTATGATAATACATATAGTGGGATTTTTATCTGAGGATTTCCCCTGATTATTTTTTGTGTTTCATGTGCATTGATTCTTCTTCTTATGGTTATATGTGTTCAACTTTGATTCAGCTTGATCTTTAAGCTTCCACAAGTTTGATAGTAGAAGTAGATTATAGTATTTTTCTTTGGTATATTACATTATCGAGTTAATCTAGAGTCAAATTTACTACATAGATCTCAGAGGTAGATTTTTAGAGAATTTGCAAGAAATTATACATGGTATCAGAGCATATTTTATCGAAGCTGTGAACAGTATATGGAGAAGAGAATTTGAAGTTTGAAGTTCGGGGTTGCAAGTGCAAATCTAATTCATATCATACTTCAATTGAGATGGGACATTATGCGACTAATTGGCCATCGAAGAAGTCCAAGAAGGGATCCTCGGAAGGATCGAAAGGTGAGGCATTAGCCTCTCAGTTTGAAATGGACTTCACCCTCATGGCATGCATGGTGTCATCGATGATGAGTTGTGGTTGGTATCTTGATAGTGGAGCCTCATTCCACATGACCGACGATAAAAGTTTATTCAATACCTTGAAGGATAAAGACCTCAAGATGTGCATAAATATGGGTGACAATGAAAGGTATAGTGTTTCAGGAGTGGGCACAGTTGCTTTTCAGAAGGAGCTTGGACCTCCTATCACCTTGACAGATGTGAAGTATGTGCCTGGACTAAAGAAGAACTTGGTATCAGTCACGATGTTGGAGGACAAAGGCTACGATGTTGTTTTTAGTAAGGGAAAGGTTTTCTTTAGACACATCACCACAGGACAGGTGAAACCGATCAGTTCACGAGTTAAGAACCTGTATGCTCTTGAGGTTCAAGATGCATGCAAAGCCTTTAGGAGCAAGGAAAATGTTAGAGACTTGGTGGTTGAGAGGGAGAGTAAATTACCTCTCAACCTGCAGTCCCAGAAGAAGTCTCATAAAATGAAGGAGCAACAATTGGAGATGCTGAGAGGAGACCGAGTGGAGGCATCCACTCATGTAGAGACCTCCAGTAGGGTGAAATTTCGAGCCAAGTGGGAAGAGGGATCACATGCAGCCATACCTCCAGGTGTGAAGTGGGGCGATGTGAAGTGATAGTCCCAAGAAGGCTGAAATTAGGCAGGGTCCATTGAGAGGTTTTATCTCATGGATTGTACCTTGCTACGGGAGCCCAAAGTACATAGTAGTGGGAGGAACCAGTGGGATTGATGTAGTCAGAGATCAAAGTAATAGAGACTAGAGCACTTAGATATTAAATAGTGCAGAGAAGGATTGACAACAGTGCAGAAAGGCAAAGTTAGTAGAAGCGCAAAGTTTTCAGTTGACAGAGGAAACAGTAGTCACAGACTTTGATGACAGATGCATCATACTGATTCAAGTTGGATGTTTTTTTTTTGTTTCTAAAGTTTCCGGAGCAACAACACTAGAGAGAAGTGTTGCATGCATAACATTCCAAAGGTTCACGATCGGGATCGAGTTGAATTCCTTTCTTGTTGAGAGGAAGTGTTGAACATAGCAACAAGAAATGATAAAAATAGAATCCAGAAATTCCAATTTTAATTTGATCTTGAATTAAAATTGTGAATTAAAATCAAATTTAGTCTCACCAACTGCTTGGAAATAATTAATTAATTCATTATGGATTAATTAGTTGGAGAAATTCAAGTTAGAAGTCTCTGTAGTCATGCAACAATTATCCCTTAAATTAAGGAGATTATCCCTTAATTAAGGATATAAGATTGAGTTATATTTGAGTTTTAATTAGTTAGCTAAGTTTACTGAGTTAATTCCAATTAAATTAGTTCCAAACTGTTTGAGGAACTAATTGTGAGTTAACAGTCAGTTGATGCATGCATGCGCTCAACCAGTGTACTCCAAATAACTGAAGATTCCCTCATCAGAAACTCAAGCATGTCTTTTTTGAGAAAGACCCAGATGAACTAAATGTCAAGGACAGTGTACTATCAGTTGCATGTGTTTTCCTATAAAGGAAACTAATGCATGCAGTCAAGGAAAGGTTCCTTGACGATTGCGCAGTTCTGAAAGTGTGTTAGAGCAGTGTTACACTGGGTGAAGGAGATCATCCCAGAGGTAACTGCGCAAGGAAATATGATCTTGGAGGGCAGAGGAGAAGGCTTGTGAGAAGCTTTGATTGCTTGTGAGCATCCAAGAGGATTGTGTTGAAAATGGCAACAAGAAATGCTAAAAATAGAAGTGCTAAAAATAACACTACTAAAAATAGTAGTTTGGGTACCAGTGCTAGATTGAGCAACATGGAATGAAAAATGGAAGTGCTACAAATGCTATTTTTAGCAGTTCAGGATGGATTCCTATTTTAGTCAGTCCCTGGACTAAAAATAGGAAGTAAAATTCGAATTTGAACTTAACAGCTGTTTGAAAATAAATTATTTAATTCTCCATGAGTTAATTAGTTGTGAAAAATCAAACATGAAGTCTATGTGAGGACATGCAACGGTTTCTCTATTAATTGAGGAATTTATCCATCAGTTAAAGAGATAAGGATGAGTTCTAATTTGATTTGTAAATAGCTGGCTCAGTTAACTGAGTCAAGTCCAGTTAGATTGATTTAAATAGTTTGCTTAAATTAATGTGAGTTCAATTAGTTAATGCTTGCATGCATGTAACTGTTTTTCTTCAGATAACTAAATATTCTCTCATGAATAACTCATGCATGTCAGTTCAAACAAAGACCCAGTTGAGATCAGAGGAGGGACAATGTATTATCAATTGGATGAATGTTTTTCCTATAAAGGAAGCTCATACATGAGAAGGATTTATCTCCTTTGGGATTGCGCAGTTGGATCAGAGGTTAGTGAGTGTGTGAAGAGGCAATTCACACAAGTGGCTGCACTGGACCCCAATCAAAGTTACGCAAAGAAATACGAGGCTTGGAGGGCAGAACAGAGGTTTGAGAGAGGCCTTTAACTATCTATGAGCAGAAGAGGTATTTCAGAGAGAGCAGGATAGCTTTTCAGTTGATTCTTTTTGTAATATTGGCTATATTTCCACTTGTATGATAATACAGAGATGGGGTTTTAGGCTGGTGCTTTCCCCCAGTTATATCTGTTATGTGTGATTGATTTCTCCATATTAGTTATATGTGTTCTTATTGATGTTGCTCATATTCGATTAAGCTTTCGCTAAATTGGTTGTAGAAATAGATCAAGTATTTTTCTCTAGTTTATTGCATTATCAGGTGATCTATAGGTGGAATTTCTACAGATTGTACTTAGAGCTTGCTAGCTGTGAGAGCTAAGGCTTTGTATAATTCTGATGTATTTCCACCTTGTATGATAATACAGATAGTGGGGTTTTTAGCTGAGGCTTTCCCCTGAGTATTTTCTGTGTTTCATGTGCATTGATTCTTCTTCTTATGGTTATATGTGTTCATCTCGATCTTTAAGCTTCCACAATTTTGATAGTAGAGGTAGATTATAGTATTTTACTTTCGTATATTGCATTATTGAGTTAATCTACAGTCAGATTTGCTACATAGATCTCAGAGGTAGATTTGTAGAGAATTTGCAGGAAATTCTACAAATATTTGACATATAAATGGGGACACTTTTTAAATTTTCAGCCTTTGAAAAATAAATTCTAACTCTAAGAAATTTCCTTGAAACCCTTAGAAAACAACCCAAGCTTAGGACCTTTATCGCAAATCGCATTTCACAATTTTCCATGTGATAATTATAAACATCTATAAGAAAATCGTGAAATGTGATATGTGATGAATCCCCTCGTTGTGATATTCCAATCAGAACTCATTGAGGACACACAATTGCACTTCACAAAGTCGCAAATACATAATGCATTCCATTGTGTCATCCTTTAACGATTTGCGAAATGTGATATTGTGATTTTCGCAATCACATTTTGCATTATCTCCAGGCAATGATATATTACAACGTTTAAAAGTTGTGATGCGTGAATAAAGCAAGAAGCGTGGGAAGTTACTGTGTTTTAATATAATAATAAGTCGTTTTACTAGGTAATTAATGTTTAGCAGCCCGAGGAGAGGTAATGATGTTTCAAGTTATGGCTAGTTAACACTGAAATCTCGTTCAAAATATTCGCACAATTCAAAGTCATTTCAGAGAGATTTCAGCCTTAACTGCCCTATATCGTCTGCATTGATATATCTCTTTTGTTTTAGGCAAGCTTCAAAATACATGTCATTACAAAAGGTAATGCAAAAGAAAAAGAGGCAAAGCATTTCAGAGTCTAAGGTATCATAAATATCGCCTATATTCGTTGATATAGTTTGCAGCATCAATGGAGGTGCAATAGGATGGGAAGTCATATACAACAGGATTGAAGATGAGCGTCCTAAAATTACTGTCATAAAGGTGACAACTAACTCAATGAAACCTTCAGGAGTCCAATTCAAAGATGCTACCTATTCCTTCCTTCACATAATAGGAGCAAGAGCAAAAATACTCCAATACACTGATATGATTAGATGGGTGGTGGAAAATCTCAATATTGAATACAGGGAATTCAGGAACTTGAAGATGGAGCTCATGGGGTCATTCAAAGCTAAAGACCTGAAGCAAATGTATCATATACTTGACCCTTGGGACATATATGACAATTCATACCTGGCCAACTTCGGAAAGAAAAATGAAGAACCTTTCAAGATGATCCAAGGCTGGAGGGTACTAGAGAACAAGTTCAAATATGATGAGATAGGTATGTATCCCGTATCTTCTTTGGAAAACCCCTACAACTATGCAACTTCTATGTTATGTGGGCTATATGGATTACCTAATAATACTAAGTTTTCCATAGAATGGATTCCTTTAATTGATGCTTGCGTAAATTCCCACATAATGAATTGGGCCACTATCCTATCTGATAACCTAGCCACTGCCATCTCCGAGTATCATCAGAAGAGATCCTCCTCCACAGAGAACCTTCCTCCATTTTATTTCAGTGCCTGTATCATGGATGCCATTTTTTTCTGCACTAAATTTCTAATCATGGGTTGGAAATGGACTTTTCAGGACCCCTACCCCATCCATCTCAGCCATAAACAGATTTGAGAATCCCATTATATACCCCATTTTTGTAAAGTATGCCATGTTGTTATTTTACCATTGCATCAATTGATTTTTAATAATAAATCCCCCAAGTTTTCCAAAGAAGCTACTATAGACCTTCTCATAGTAGGCAAGCATTTTGTTGAAGAATGGTTTACATACATCAGGGTTTTTAGCAGTACAGAGGACCCGCATGTCCTCCCTTTGTATGTCTCTAATAAACTACTAGCCAGAGAAATAACCCACCAGACTGTGGGAAGAAGGCTTAACTAAGACCCAAAAGGATAATAAAAATTCATTTTGGCCATCTTTTCCCGTTCGGTGTGGTTCTTTTTTGTTAGAAAATTTCAACCATGCAACTAAGGAATCACTAAGCCTAGAGAGCCTCAGGCTCCATCCTCTGCCAAACAGGTAATTTGATCTAGATAAAATATCACATAATATTACTACTGCAGTGAAGATTAAGCCCTTTAACCATGAGGCTAATAATTTTGAATACCTTTTATAGTAAGTTGAATCATTCGAACAAGCGTTCGAATGGAAGGGCCAATTTGAGTCCTAAATATTTTGAAAGATTTCAGGAATTTAGAAACAAAAGGCTTGAAATAGTTCCATTTCATTTGTTAAGAGCTGAGGACAAACCTACACCCAGTGTAACGATCAACAATGAGGGACCAAATTTTCGCATAGAGTCTTAAGTGGACACAGGGAAAGCACAAGATATAGGGAAAGCCCAGGACACTGAGAATACATCGGAATCCAGTAGGAGGTCAACCGAAAAGCAGGTCATAAATGACCTGACTAAGATACCGGTTCTGAGATCAAAAGCAGCAGTTTCGAGCAAAAGTGGGACCAATTAAATAAAAAACTACAAGACACTCCTAAGACAACAAATGCCCAGGAAACCACGGAATATCACACTCCTCTACATACTCAGAAAATTACAAAGTTTGAGCCGATGGATGAGCAAGGGACAAGTTCGCAGCAAACAAAAAACATTCCTACTTTTCCAACATCAGAAATTGTCCTAAAGGTGACTGAAATTCCTCCTTTAGATGTGTTCTACAGCCCACTTCAGAAGGCTATAGTAAGGAGATAAAGGAAAATAAGGAGGGTAGATACACTTGAGATCCCACCAGGGAATGAGCCAATGGACATAGTCTGGAAGGATATCCCTTCCAATCTTGCTGAAAATTTAACAAGACTGTCGCAGTTTATAGGGGCGTATGCTACGGCCACCATGGATAAAGCTACGGAGGTATCTATTTTGTTAAGGGATAAGGAAGAGAAGATAGTGTAGCTCAAGCAACAGCTGCAAATTGAAAAAGAAAATGTGAATTAGCAAGTTGCTGAACAAATAGCTCAATTACAGCAAAATATGGAAGTGTTAAAGATAAGCCATGAAGCAGATATTTCTACGAAGAATATGAAAATTCAAGAACTGCAAGAAGCCATGGAAAAATATGAAGATGTCCCTACTGTCGATGAATTCATCAAAGAGGCACTAGAGCTTAATTCCCTTCTATGAAAATACCAAGACCTATTTTGCCAAACAATGTCGCATATCGCTCCTTATATGATCACTAATGATCAATTAACAAATAAGGTGATTGACCAAAGAACTGAATTTAATGATTTAAATACAAGGATATTTGAACTCATTGAATGGAAAGAAACAAAAGAAGGAAGGAGAGCTAATCTGGCCGAGATTGAGGAGACACATAAGGACATTCTATTCACGGATTGGGATGCATGGATCAAGCAAGATGAATTAGCAGTGGCAAGAGCAGTAGGGGTGTCAAAGAACATAGTAAAAGCAGTAAACCACACTTTGCACGCCACCAACCTGGTGAAAGAAGGTAACCCGAAATCGCTGCCAGATTTAAATAACTTGCACAAAAGATGGAAGGAAAGAGCGGAAATCCAAAGGGAGGCGATCGTAAAGTTAGAAAAGACTGACTAGGAGGCATATTGGTAATACCTTGTCAATCCACATAGCCAAATCATGATCCTCAACTGCTCACTCCATTCAACTCAATGGATGATGCCACCTCTCACAGATGTTGTTTTCAAAGGACAGGTCATAACACAGTTTGGGGCACCTCCTCAAGTGAAACCTATGGCCGATATATGTGATTTAAAAGAGAAACTGGTAGACAGCAAGTCATCGTTATAACCTCTGCCCGTCAAGTCACTTTTATTTTTAGAGTTAGTTGCTAGTTAGGAGGAAGGTTTTTTGAAACCTCCTCAAATTTTTGTATAATCTATTTTTGAACGTTAGTTAGAATAGTATGTATACCCTTCTCGTGCATTTAGAGAAGGGTCCAAAATTTTATCAAAAACATTTGAAAAGAATTCACTTCTGTAAGTTTGTGAATGCCATGATGAAATTATGGAACATGGTTGTTTCTTTTAAATATCATACTACTTTCCTTTGTTGATGCACTATTGTATACTTGGAAGATAATTTGATATGAAGAAAGGAGTTGATCTATGTCATTACTCAAATGAGCAGAAGTTCACACATATGGTACTTTTATCTTGTATGATTAGTTTTGTTTCTATTTAATTAGTGATAACATTTCAATTTCATGAATTGTATATGAAATATGTTCTTTCTATTATGTGTTAATTACACTACTGTATGATGCCTAGCTGAAATTGTTTATTTTCATATATAATCATCAGATATATGTGATATAGTTTATACATTTCTTTGACTAACTATTTAGTCAAAGAAATTATCTTTACATGTTATCATCTATGTTTAATGCGTGATTGATCTTTATTATCATAGGTCAAACATATATATTTTTAGATCGCATATCACACAGAGTACCTGAGTTTATATTAAATTAAGTTAGCTAGAGATTTGAATGATAGAATAGGCCATTTAGTTATTATTATTCTTATTAAAATCGCTTGAAAACCACCCACTCTCATTTTAAAACCCACATTGGGAAACTGATCCCATCATCCCCAGTCGGAGCCACCACTTCAAACAGAAAAGGAGTTTTCTTTAAGGTCTAGACCAGGTGGTTATCCCCCATGTTGGAGCAGCAAAAATCTGAGGCTTCAACAGGTCCTTTAACCGCAGAGCGAGAGGGTGGAAGTGAGTATCAAGTCAAAATGGAATAGCTCGAACTCTATCAGAGACACACAACACAACATGACATGTGCAACTTCTGGCAAAGTAGTTCACATGGATGTAACAGTAAAAAACACACAGTGAATGGATAACACGTACAACACCCAATGGAGTAGTCCACACGAGTCCGACATTCGTTATAAAAAAATTTTGAGAATGGTTTTGTCAAGTGTCTCGGGGGATAGCCCACACAAGAAAGACAATGTTAACAACTTATACGACAAATTTTTGTAAGAATATGTAATAGGAAAACTGAAATAGCTCAATTTTTTTAACACAGGTTAAAGTAACATGCATTACAAGTGTCCAAAGAATAGTCTTACAAACAAATACAATAGATGTGTGAAAACGTGTTGGCTTGTTATCCGGCTTCTGAATTAAGTGAAAGTTCCAAGACACATTGGTACATGATACATCACTAACCCTGATAGCGAAGCGTTGGAGCCACTGCTCGCTCCTCAAAGAAAAGACTACAAACTCTCAAGGCTATGTGGGAGGAGCCAAGGTGAAAAGTATTCCACATGTAGAAATGATGGGTATTTATAACCAAGGATAAAACTGACCCTTGTGACTGTTCGACTTCCCTCATGATCATTTGATTTACATGACTCTTCAGATTTACATGTGAGTCTCTTGGACTTCCACGTTAAATTACATTGATTACACCAATGTGGCCCATAGTAGTGATGTGGCTGAGATGACTCATGACTCGGCACTACAGAGCTGGTGTGTTCATGTTGTTGGTGGTGTGCATGTCGAGCTACAGTGCTCCTGAGTGATGGATGTCCTCTTGGTGTATCATAGCTTTACCTCCTCATGGAAAGGTGTGTGCAGTCTTCGATGGTCTTGATGTTCGCTTGATTTTGCATGTGCCCATTCCTCCTTTGCTTGTACTTTGGCATGCTCCATGTGTTCATCCATTCGCAAAAAAATCTTCTCGCATGCATTCCTTGTTCATCCATTTGTAAAATAATCTCCTCGCATGTGCTCCTTGTTCATCTCATTCATCGTCGTGTCATGTCTCATCCATGCACCTATATATGAAATCACATGATGAGACGACATCAAAACCAAAAATCTCCCAGTCTACCATGATACATTGTCATTCTCTTTCAAATGCAGTTGATTGGGAGAGAGGAAAAATTTCTAAAACTAAACAAGGCAGATTTCAGGCTGGGATGCGGGCTCTAGGCACTGTTCATGAAAACTGTGCAGAGGTCATTGAGAAGCTGAAATGGGAAATCTAGATCAGCAGTGACTATCCATGGGATCTGTCTCAGCTGGAGTTTAGATTTGTTCAATTTTTTTAGGGAGACAGTGCAAGTAGCAGAGGAAGATTGGTAGTGAAAACTGTGCAGTTTCTCCAAGAAGCTGGCAGCGGGTTGTGGGAGTCTGCTGGAAAAAATTGTGTAATTTCTCGGAGGTTGTCCTACTGGACATCCTTCCATAGTTTCTTAATTGAGAAGGATCCTGGGTATTTGGGGGATTGCTCATGAAAACTGTGCAGTTTTTTGGATGAGCAACAGGTCGGCTGACTAGGTGACTGGCTAGAAAAACTACACAATTTTTTGATGGAGACAGTGACAAACACAGGGTGTCTTTCCATCATGTCTGCACAGTTTCTTTAGTTAGAAGAGTAGTTATTCTTTGTAGATTTGGCGCAAATTTTTTGGGGAGTGAAGCCTGGGGTCACTGCCCAGTCAAACTCTCATGTTGACAAGCTAGAGGCTTAGTTGATGTGCTTGCGCGCAGTGCATATTGAAATGGATTGTTGGGAAACTTCTGCATTGTACTGGGTGAGAGTCGGTCAGGTCAATTTTGGGATTGCACAGTGCAGACTACCAGGGAGGCTACCTCAACCTCTGTGCAATTCTGGGCAGTAGTGCATGATCAATGAGAGCTGAAACTGCGCAATGCATCTCAACAGATGTCTGATTGTTGGAGGATTCTTCGGTTGATAGAGCTTCAACAAAATGACCAAATGTGTCAATGAGTGACTTTGTACATGCATTAATTCATGAACACACAATCAACATGACTTGATGACAAGACACCTCAAACCAACAAGACAACATACACTTAGTGTGGCTGACTGACGATGTGAGTGAAAAGTGCGACACTTGTGATAGATCATTGAACGACCATGATGACAATACACGACAATGCGTACAAATTCATGTGTGAGTGTGACAGATGTTTACATAGCGTACACAACTTGTACACACGAAGGCAGACCTTGTGCATGGACAGAACATGACTGCAAGCATGACATTGTGACCAACATGCAAAAATATGTCCGATGAATGGTAAAGAAAGGAGGGTGCAAAGACTCAGCATGGGCTCATGGGATGAGCCCAAGTGCTGGAAAACATCAAGGAAAAACCCAAGGAAGGCTCTGAAATTGAATGCAAGCCAAAATTTTGGAGGGTGTTGCAGCTGCTACAACACTTGGTGACACACTGGTTGAACTCCAACTTCTTTGTTTTTGTGTATTGTCGGTACAGGGCCTTGGTATTTCAGGATGTATTGAATTATTGCATAGGCTACTTTAGCTTCCCCACTTACCCCATGGACATACATGGTTCAACTTTTTTCAACTCAGTCAAGCACAACAACAAGTTTTATCTTGATCACAATGTTTCACAAGCGGGGAGGGTAGTTTGGCTCGCGAGTGAAAAAATTTCAGAGTATAATTTTTCATCTCTGGTGTTTCTCCACTGCCAACAAACCTGGAAAGTACCCCAACAGAGTCACGTAGGAACACACACATTCCTCCACCACGAGAGAGCCTAGTCTATACCCTGGTGGAGTTGCATGCTTCACCTCTCTGCGCATGAAGCCTTTCTCTTCTTTCACCGTAGTATTCATAAGAGGACTATGCATAGGCACTTATTTATTTTTGGGGCGGAAGAGGGATCCTAACTTATTGAGAGCAGAAGAGGTTTTTCCTTCATAGAAGCATGTAAGACCTCTGACATACATTTTCTTATTTAGATCTTTCCCCTTCTCTGTTTGTACAAGTTGGATGAGCTTGAACACACAAAGCAGAAGGTTGAGTGCAAGCATGGGGTTTCCCGGTGTGGACACAGGCTCATGATTGGACTCAAGATTCCCTTGCAAACGACTCATATTTTCAGTTAAGACTTCATTGGTCAAAGGTTACAGCCAAGCACAAAGAAGATGGACGCAAGACTGGCCAAGTGTTGCAGTGTCACAAGACTCTTTAGATCTCAACCACATACTCATTCAAAAGCCATAACTCAGTAGAGGGCAGCACTTATTTACAAAACCAAAAATATCATGGTACTAAACAAACAAAACAAAAGGAAAAAACAATAGTAAACAAAGCGAATAAGAAAAACAACAAGAAATAAACAGAGTATGTACATGGTGCGAGGTGAGGCTTGGCCTACTGAAAACAAAGTTTGAGATCTTGGTCGTTGAGAGGAAGGTTGTCAAGTGATTGCAGACAGCATGTGTGTGGGCCAAGCTTCTCTTGAACCAGTGTCAAACTATTAGGTTCCGCTACCAAAAAATCGTGGTATCTCGAAATACCATTAAGCAGAGACAAGATTCTTGCCCCAGATACTGTGTGTAATATAGGTTCTGATGATGGCACGGGATAGTTTTTTTTGTTCTAGGAACGGTTCAAGTTCTTGAAATCAATGCATAAGTGGATTTCCCTGGATTTCTTACATACAAAACTTAAATTAGAAACCCATGTAAAATAGTGAACTCTGTAAGTGATCAGAGCATCCAACAACTTAATCAGTTCTCTCTATATAAGGGGTTCAAGTGACAGATGTGTTTTACTCAGTTTTTGTTGCAATGGCTTGACTCCTTCTTTGATTGGAATCATGTTTGGATTATTCACATGTCATATGTACTCAGTTCATCATATGCCCACGCAGACACATTCTGATACTGTTTGAACAAGTGGACACAAACTTGCCGCTCCTCTAGTGTGCAACAAATACTAAGACTGATGAACTTCAGATCATGGTCTTTTCCCAGGTTGATATGTTCATTCATCATGGTGGAACTGTCGATTTTGTTGTTTCTTGACCCTTGACAACAATTTTGCAAGACATAGAGCATGTTGAGAGAAACCACACCCTTGGGGATGAGGTTTCCTTTCTTGTCATCCGTTGCAGCTTGCAATGACTACTCGTGCTCATCTTCATTAGCTGTTGCATCCTTGAAGGCATCAGCGTTGTCCACAAAGTGAAGTATCTTTTGATCATCATAAAAAACATGTATATTAGTTATGTTATCAGGGATAGAAGACTTATATAAAATTTCAACAATAAATCTATCCCTAAGTGGTGACATGCTAGCAACTGTGTTTGCTATGATATCGACAGTCGCATTGCATGTTCTTTGCACAACAATGATATTGAATGCTTGGAAGTTATATATTACCACCATACCTCTTGTTGGTAACTTTTGAGATGAGGTGATAAATAGTGTATGGTATTACGTACCTGCCATAACATGATTTATGCATCACCTACCACTTTGAGTGTAACAACGTTGAGGTTAATGCCTTTTTTCAAGCCAAAAATGTGTGATTCATATTCATCAATGTTGTTCATGCACTCCAACTCCAAGAGACTCAATATCAATTGTTTCTTGTGCTTTGGGTCAATCAAGGCACACCCAACTTCAGAGTCATCCTGTGTCTTTGATCCGTCAAAGTACATGGTCCACAGCTCATCTATTCACGGACCATTTGATGCGCTTGTACTACTACTACTATAGCTACTACTGCTACTAGTGTTACAATGTGTTGTACAAGTTTCATCTCCATCAGTTGGGCAAGGAAGGAGACCCAACTGCATGCTTGGTGGGGTTAAAGCTAGCTGTACGAGATAACGCCCCAACATAGTTTCCAAGAGGCAGTTGTCAAAAATGAGTTCTGCGAAGGCCAACAGTTTGTTCTCACCATTTATTGGAGTGATGTTATGCCTCATGTATCTCTTGAATAACACTCAGATTTGATTTCATTTTCCCTTCTATGGAAGCCACAAGAGTGACCAGTCTATAGCAAAATATCCATTCAACTTTCTAGACCAGTCTCTGCTGAGTAGTAGGCCATGCACTTTCGATATGTCCACAACAAAAATGTTTATGCATTGGTGAACTCAGTCGTCATGAAATAGCCAGATGATCACATCCTAAAGTTCCACAATTGTTGGTACACATGTCCAATCAAGTTGGATGATCTACACGGATGCCTTTATCCATTGCACATTGATCTTCTTGGCAATGGAGAGCGGCATGACGTTGGCTGACGCGCCAGAATTAACTAAATAGTTGTGAACATTATAATTAAAAATTTCAAACGAAAAAAAGAATAGAGGGCAAATAGAGTTTTCTTCTTCCATCCAGAGTGTGTTTACCACATTTTTTAGTGAACCGGGAGATGTGCTTGCTCCCATGTTGGTTGAGGTTGTAATGTCCATAGATGTCTCCCTCAATACACGCAACAAAATATCTTGCTGACTCTAAATCTTAGCCAACTCGAACAAACTAATGTTTGTGTGAGTTTTCTTCATGTCTTCCACGATATTGTAATGCAGAGCAGGTAGACTCACAGAGATGTCCGGGGTGAGACTGGTGTTCGTGTTGTTCGACAGAGTGTTTTGCAATTTGTTTCTCATGGACGTACTCTTTTTCATTGTTTTCTTCCAAGGCTTGCTTTTTGTTTTCTGCTTTGGGATGGTTGGTGGATCAACCTTCCTCATCAACAATTTCATCTTTTCTCGTATCTCCCCAATTTTAGGGGTAGCCCCTTGGCTTTTGAGAATGTATTGACCATTTTGTTTTTAGGGCCGCTTTTTGATGTTTGTCTTCTATGCTGCTTGTGAGCACAGATACATGTTGATCACCTTCCCAGTGATTGATGTCTCATCGAGTGCAACATCTTCTTCATCATCTGTGTCTCCCGGTTGGATCTCAGTGGTGATCACTATGTATAGTGTGCAGTTTCATACTGAGCCTGCAACTTTTTTCCAATCCGAAAAAGACCCTTCCGAGTGATCATCTTCATGGAATGAGAAAAATTTGTTATTCGCGCACTATTCTATCTAGAACACTGAGCTAGAGCTCTGCACAGTTTTAGCCAGTAAGTGGTTACTACCTGATGACATGATTCCTTTATGTGTCTGTCTGGGTGGCCAGATACTCGTGGATGTGTCGATTGTTCATTGTTTGAGCTTAGACACTTTTTTTGTCAAATTCTTGACAAGACGAGTCAAGGTTTCAATATCACTTGCTTCCTTGTATTTACCCCTGCTTGTCGTAGCCTGAGGATTCTTGCTCACATATCTGGAGTCCTTCATTGATTTATCATCCTTGATAACTCCAATCACATGTAGGTCCTTTTCAACAGCGATTGCCTCTTCATAGTTTTCTAGTAATGTTGGTTTCACATCTCACTTGACGAAATGCACAATTTTGGTTGGTAGTGTGGACATGTAGTAATCAACAGTGATGGAGTCATGAGGTTTCATGTCTAATGCAAACTTGTTCAATATGCGCAAAAACCTCTACTTGAAATCCTTTACCTTTTCTTTCACCTCCATCTTCAGCCTAGCCAACTCTTTAAGTAACATGGTTGGGGTCTTGTCATCAGCAAATTCCAAGAACATGCATTTGAAAATACCCCAGTTATGGATGGAATTGAAAAGAAGGTTGTGATACCATACTTTTGCATGGAAATCCAAGGTCATGTGAAGAGTCTGCATGAAACATCGTCGCATCGTACCTTGAGTGTCTGCAACTGTAGGTAAAATTTGTCTAAGAGATCTTCTCCCTTCACTATGCTGTCATGGTCAAACTTTGTGAACATTCTCTCCGACCACTTTGGCATCCTATGAAAAGCAATAGAGAGAGCCAATGGTCCTTAAGTCATCCATTCCAAGTTTTTTCAACCAAGTCTTCTTCTTCTTCGTCCTCCTCCTCTTCTTCAAAAATTTATGGTTCCAGCTCTAAGTCTATTAGATCATCTCCGACTCCGCCTCCTCCATTGCCTTCCCCTTCGACTCCTGTACCGAAATTTTATCCCAATATCATGAGGGTGTCTCGTTCTCCCTATTGGAAGACCAAAGGTTCCTCTCCATTCTCAACAGCTTTTGCCAGACCTTCAAGTGTGGCATGAACTTCTTCTTCAACCGATGATACAACAACCCCCGTGGGAGTGGTTTTTGGCTTCCTTGATGTGTATGGAAGATGTTGTATTCATGGGATCAATCTAACTACTTTTGTGAACTGATGGGTGATGGGATGGACAGAGTGGAGGTGCTTATACGAAATTTCATGTTCACGTCTGGGAGGTGAGGAGTAACAAACTTCAAAGTCGCGCGTAGGTGAGAGGGAGTGTGAGTTACTACCTTGACTAGATGATTGATGAGTGGGGGTGAGAGGACATCCAACCATAAACAACTATTGGCTCTCCTTCTAGCACCATAAATGTTGATGGTGTTGGACCCGCCAACATTTAGGGTATCTCCCCAGTATGAAGTCCCAACTAGACCTCACATCGTTTGGTGTAGGAGTCCCATTCAGTATGATGGCTAGGTTTTCCTTAGCTCTCGCTTGTTAGCACATGAGAGTGGTCTAATTTGTCTTCGAACAATGAGGTTCATGTGCCTAGTGAGTGCTTAGTGTTACTTGTGTCAAGGTTATTTCACCGCAAAGGGAGAGGGTGGAAGTGAGTCTCAAGTCGAAAGGAAATAGTCCCAACTCTGTTAGAGACATGCAACACAACAGGACATGCATAGCTTCCAGCGGAGTAGTCCACACGGATGTGGAAGTCACAAACAAACAGTGAATGGATAACACGTACAACATCCAATGGAGTAGTCCACACAAGCACGATGGTCATTATAACAAGTTTTTGAGAATGGTTCTATCAAGTGTCCAGCGGGATAGCCCACACAGTTTTGACAATGTCAACAACTTATACAACACATTTACGTAAGCATATGTAATAGGACAAATGAAATAGTTCAACTATTTTAACACGGGTTAAAGCAACATGCATTACAAGTGTCCAAAGAATAGTCTTACAAACAAATACAATACATGTGTGAAAACATGTTGGCTTGTTATCAGGCTTCTGAATTTAGGGAAAGTTCCAAGGCACATCGGTACACCATACATTGCTAACCCTGATAGCGGAGCGTTGGAGCCACTGCTCGCTCCTCAAAGAAAATACTATAGAATCTCAAGGCTATGTGGGAGGAGCCAAGGTGAAAAAAAAATTGCACATACAAATGAGGGGTATTTATAATCAAGGGTAATACTGGCCCTTGTGAATGTTCGACTTCCCTCATGACTATTTCATTTACATGAGTCTTCAACTTTACATGACTCTTCAGATTTACATGTGGGTCTCTTGGACTTCCACGTTACATTACATTGATTACAATAGTGTGACCCACAGTAGTGATGTGGCTGAGATGATTGGACATGACAGAGCTGGTGTGTTCATGATGTTGGTGGTGTGCATGTCAAGATACGATGCTACTGAGTGATGGATGTCCTCTTGGTGTATCATAGCTTTACCTCCACAAGGCAAGGTGTGTGGAGTCTTCGATGGTCTTGGTGTTCGCTTGATGTTGCATGTGCTTGTTGCTCTTTCGCTTGTACTTTGGCATGCTCCATGTGTTCGTCCATTCGCGAAAAAATCTCCCCACATGCATTCCTTATTTGTCTGTTCACGAAAAAACCTCCTCGCTTGCGCTCCTTGTTCATCTTGTTCATACTCGCATCATGTCTAATCCATGTACCTATATCTGCAATCACTCATGATGAGATGACATCAAAAACAAAAGTCTCCTATTCTACCATTATGTATTTTCGTTTTCTTTCATATGTAAGTGACTGGGAGAGAGGACAAGGCTCTAAAGCTACACAAGGAAAATTTCAATCTGGGTTGCGGGCTTCGGGAACTGTTCATGAAAACTGTGCAGAGGTCACTGGGAGGTTGAGATGGGAAATCCATATCAACAGTGACTGTCCACGGGATTTGGTAAATGGGAGGGAAGATCTGTGTAATTTTTTGAGGGAGATAGTGCAGGAAGCAGAGAGAGATTTGAAGTGAAAATTGCGCAATTTCTCCGGGAAGCTAGCAGTAGGCTGTGGGAGTCTTCTGGAAAAACTGCGCAATTTCTGTGAGGCTAGCTTGCTAGAAATCCCTGCGCATTTTCTAATATGAGAGGGATGTTGCGCAGCTAGGGGACTGCTCATGAAAACTGTGAAATTTTTCAGGTGAGAAGCAAGTTTGCTAACTGGGTGACTGGCTAGAAAAACTACACAATTTTTTAGGGAGACAGTGACAGACACAGGGTGTCTGTCTGGCATGTCTACATAGTTTCTTCAATCAGTGGAGCAAGCATGCTTTGCATCTTCTGCGCAATTTTTCAGCAGAGTGAGGCCCGGGGTCACTACCTGGTCAAACTCTCTAGTTGACCAGCGTGAGGATTAGTTGATGTGCTTGTGGGCACTGCAGATTGAAATGGCTTGCTGGGAAACTTTTGCATTGTTTTAGGTGACAATCAGTCGAGTCAATTTCAGGATTGTGAAGTGCAGACTTCCTAGGAGGCAACCTCAAGCACTGTGAAATTCTAGGCAGTGGTACATGATCCCTGAGAGCTGAAACTGCACAATGCAGCTCAGCAGATGTCCAACTGTTGGAGGATGGTCCGGTCAACAGAGCTTCAACAAAATGAGCAAGTGTGTGAACGAGTGACTTCGTACATGCATGACTTTGTGAACACACACTCAACATGACTTTACGACAAGACACCTCAAACCAACAAGACAACATACACTCAGTGTGACTGACCGATAGTGTGAGCGATAAGCTCGACACTTGTGATAGATCATTGGACAACCATGATGACACTTGTGCGATAGTCCATATAAATTTGTGTGTGAGTGCGATGCATGTTTACATAGTGGACACAACTTGTATACATGAAGGCAGACCTTATGCATGGCCAGAAAATGACTACAAATATGACATTGTGACCAACATGAAAAAATATTTTCGATGAACAGTGAAGCGAGGAAGGTGCAAAGACTCAACATGGGCTCACGAGATGAGCCCAAGTGCTAGCAAACATCAAGGAAAAACCCAAGGAAGGCTCCGAAATTGAATACAGACCCAAATTTTAGACGGTGTTGTAGCCGCTACAACAAGTTGATATAAATCTTATAATATTACAAGAACATTTATTGTTGTGATTCATTAAGAAGCATATCTTCATTCTTATTTCTTATGGATTTGGTTTATTTTCGATTCCGTGAACATGAAACATTGCTTTCTTAGTTTACTTCTTGCTTTAGATTAGATTTAATAAATGATAATTTTGGGTCAATAAAACTTTTTCATGCTTTTAATTCTAATTAAAGAAAGAAATTATCTTTTGTTGGAGAAAATGATACTTCTTAAGTAATATTAAATGCAATTCTCCAATGGTAAGTCTCATGTGCCCATGTTCATTTATTTACTTTTGGTTTCAATTTTATTTTTAATTTTTGTTGATCATGAACTCTATTTTTACAGGTCTTCATGAACATTTTTCACCTCTACCAAACTAGTTTTTAAGTTCATTTTCTTTTGTTCAATTTGCTTTGATATTCTTGAAAGAAGCAGTAATGATATTCATCAAATCGACTAAACTGGAGAGTTTTTGAACCTTTAACTATTCCTTTAAGAATTACTTTTGTTAGAAAATGGTTAAGATGTTTTTTGTAGGTTTTGCTTCGGAATAAGAAAGTTTCCAACAGCCATAGACTTCTCATTTAGCATATTATCCATCATCATTGATATTCATCCTCTACATTTTAAGAGACTCATTTCTTATAACTCTGCAAGATCAAAAAAAAAATCTCAACATTGGAAGGAACATACATATGCTTATTTTGTTTTATCTCTTTTGTTGATACATTTGTATAAGTAGTCTTGTCGAAGTTTATCTTTTAAATTGGATTTTTCTTTCAGTTTTTGCTTTCTTCATTTTTATTTTTTGTTTACTGATTTCTTGTCTTACTTTAGTTTAGGAATTATTTTCCTTTTGCTTTCACTTTTGTTTTTATTTTCATGACTCTGCCATGATTTATGTGAAAGGTCTTTTTCCTTGCCCGACAGCGATTAGCATACATGGGAAATCTCCTAATTCTATCTATCATAGTGAATTTCATTTATCGTTAAAGGCATACCTTTATGGAACCATAAAACCATCTTTCTTTAAATTTTTTCATGGAGAATTACACATCCTTACTAAGTGACGGAGCTTAGTTTTTCAAGGAAAGAATTGATTTGACTTCAATATAATGAATCCCAACCACCCCTCCACACAAATGACTTTGATTTATAGTTCTAGGGAAAGAATTTGGAATAAACATTATGAAAATATTATGTCCATTAAACATTTATTACCATCCCACCTTTTTCACTCAAATACATCATAAGCTAAAAGCTTGCAAAATGTGCATATCAGAAGGGTGATTAAAAGAGGAAGCATGGGAAATACAAGTAAACTCGTCGGGGCTATGGATGCTCGCTAGCAACGGGATTAGGCTTGTATGGCATAAAAGACAACTTCGTCGGGGTTGTTAGGATATTCCGACACATAGGAATAGTTAAGTATAACTTGGTCTAGTATAGAGTTAGGTAAAGTGTGTTTCTTTACTATGTACATTTGTAACTTACAATCTGACGGTCACGATATGTAGTGATCGAACGGTTCATTCTCTCCTCAGTCTTACCGACAC
>APFE031219734.1:3246-18773 GCA_000404065.3 Pinus taeda
CTTTGAAGCATATTTTTCAATATAATTTAAAACATGATGTCAAGAAACAACTAGATGAAAATCAACATGTACTCACCACATTGTTAAAACATCAACATTTTGAACATTTAAATAGTCATCATTTCATGTTGGTTCATAGCTTTTTTCTCCCTTTTTCATCCATCGACAATATCGACTATGCACGAACCTCCCATAGAGCATGATAATGACATGAAAGAACAAACCTTTTTTTACGTAAACAAGAATCAACACTGTATTTTGTATGCCTTTAGACACGATTAACTAAATGATCATATTCTTCTTCGAGATTGTAAGAAAAAATTTGTTTAGTGTTTAAAAGACATGGATCATCATTTAAATTTTGAGGGATCATGGCATTTCAATTATGTATGTCATGTGGTTTCGATATTGTAACAATTTGTCAAAGTGCCACTTTGCGATACCAACAACATTTGAATTGGACCAATATAATGTTTTCATATCCGATGCTTCAAGAAACTGCGAAAAACCATGGATATGGATGGAACCTCTATGCTTCCACTCATACGTAAAAATAGTGAAACAATACATTTAAAATATAATAAGAAATCATAACAACATATGTTTTCCTTCAAATCATTATAAAGTTGTCGAAACGGAAGAACAACAAACCTATACCAAAAGTCTCTAGCACCAAGATATCTATGAAAGACTATGACACATAAGATATTGAATCTTTATTGCATGTACATAGCAACTATACGTGGGTATCGAATAAAATTTTGAATCTTTTTGGTATGCCCACCTTGTCGATGACAATATTTGCTTGAAGGCATAACACTATGAAAATGAGGCCACTTTGTGTTAGCCCCATTGAATGTAAAAAAAAGTAGGGTAAACCCAACTGGTTGATCGTATTAGTTAATTCAAAATGACACTTTTTCCAGTAAGATCTTGTACCCCTAAGACAATATCCAAAATGCATTAATTTCTTAGACAACTTATTATTTGGAAAATCAAAAAGTGGTTAACACAACTCGTCAATAGTTGCAGACACGTTTTCATGAATATCCTTTTTAAAAAATAATGAATTTGTTCCCTAACTGTGATGTCGCATATTCATATTCGACAAGAAATTTTGAAACCAAGGCTGGCTTCCAAATCTTCGATCATAAAATCTCAATAGATGCAAACCATATTCATGCATCTAAACATTGCAAATTCGATGATGAAACCAATCAGTATCACCTATAGGGAATAAAGTGGGGAATGCCATATCTAGGATTTATTCAATATTATATTCATTAATGAGAGCTATAAGAATATTTAGCCAATCTATTGGCTCAATGGATGTGTTATTTTGATTCTCAATAAATATTTTGATTTGATCAACTTCACTGGATTCATTAGGAAAGAGAGAAATAAAAGGCGAAGGATGACAGTGCAAATAATTAGCCCCGTATGTTTCAATCTCTGCATCCATCATAGGTATATCATAAACATGACTATCAACATATTGTAACCTACTAGAAGCATTAGTACGTATTTTCGGGAGAGAAGCAACTGAATCCATGTCAATTTCCACATCCCTGTAGTATTTTTCCATTTCAATTTTATAACGCAATGCATCCATCACATGTCCCTTCACATAGAATTCATATTATTCAAAATGAACACAACACCTTCTTACAATAAGAAAACCTTGTTGTTCAATACATCGTGGAAGCTTCTTTGCAATTAAAGAAATATCTTGTGGAAAACATATCGTGTGACTGCTATATTTATAATGACCACCGCGAGCATGTGTCACTTGCAATATTGGAATTACCTATGTTATTATCATCTCTTCAACTTTTGTCAAAACCGTTAGAACATTTGGTTGCTCACATGGATCCATGTTGTTAAAGTGAGAAAAGAAATTAGCACCTTTTTGAGACATGCATCTTTTAAAAATATTCCCCTCATGCAATTTGACAACATGTACACCAAGATAACATTCATTACATATATGGCACATATGCACAACAGACAAACTATCAATCCTCGATCAAAATATTTTATGCATGTCAACCATTTGTTCGCTAAAATGATAGTGAACACTTTCATTTTCTCTACGAAACACCATTTGAGCTTGGCGATCATGCGAAGAAACTCGTGGAACTCTATTATTCATTTTATCATTTATTTCCATAACAAGATGGGAAATCATCTTCTATATTCATTACACCTAACCAAATTCTCATTGGAAGAAAGAAAATACCATTTGTAAGAACGAAATATATACAAAACAATTCAAGTTTCTTAAAGGAGAAAAATACAATTTATATTTTGTTCATTGTTCCATTTTCCATGTGTAAGTCGACGAATTGATATTGTTTATGTTGCTTGAAATTTTGTTTCTCGACCATTATTACCCTTAACATAATTATATGAAAAACATCGACAAAAACATTCATAAACCAATATAAATTTAACATTGACAACCACTAAAGCTTTCAAAATAAATATTCATTAAATACCCGTGCTCCACTAAGAGGAAAATTGTTCTCACATTCTTCGGCTTCAAAAATATTTTGTGTAGAGCTACCTCGAAAAATAATGGTCCCAACATTTCCAATAGTGCAACCCAAATCATCAACCATTCTAGAAAGCATATTACTATCACCAAAAACATCATATGAAACAACTTCTTCCATGGAATCAGATTCCATATCTTCCATTATAACATTTGTTTCACCATTTCCACACCCCCCAAAGTTCTCATATCTATCAAGGGTCCCTATGTAAATGCAATATTCCAAAACATACAACATCTGAGAATATATATGGAAGAAGACAAAAATTGTGAGAGAACCAAAAATAAACCAAAGAAAAATGAAAACAAAATTTTCTCTTATGTACAGACGAAAGTTTTCTAAACTTACGATTAGTCTTATTGTATGTTTCATTACTTCTTGAAGTTTGACAAGTTGGTCATAAACCCTCGCATTTAGGAAGAAATAAAGGTTTTACTTCCTCTGAATCTATTTCCTGGTTATTAATGATTTTGGCACTATTCTGAGAAAACAATCGGGAAAAAATAGCAGAGTAAAAAGTTCAGGTGCACAAGAAAAAAATGTAGAAGAAACAAAAATTGAATTCCCTACATTCTTCCAACACATTACATACAGATTCAGTAGTCTAGCTAAATTAATAATATAGTCACTACTAATAAACGCCTGACCCTCTTCGCCGACACAGACTAATAAATTTTCAACCATTTCAGGAAAGTCTTTATTCCTACAGTTCTCATCAAATCCAAAATCTACATTTCTTTCATTGTTTTCACATAAAATACCATTATTGTTTATATGAATACTCTCTTTTGAAACACAATATTCCGAAAAAAAAAAAGAATATAAAATTTAGTAAACCTTCAAAAAATCTAAGTTCTCTTAGATGATAAAGACACATCAAAACGACCATCAAAACAAAATTTCCACTACAAAAAACCACTGCTCTTTTCATACATATGATTTTCAAGTCCTCATTCTTCATCATTTGCTAAAGATGTTTTGTTTTGTTGATACACAACTCTTATTCATGCTTTAATAACGTCCTTATTTTGCTAATACCACTTTTTTTGGTATTCACTTAATCTTTGTCATGTAGCTATAGAGAGAGGTTATTTCATACCACTCTTGCTTCTTATTTCACTCAACATCTTTATGATAAAGCTAAAGTTATTTGAAAATTCATTTCACAATTCCATTTCATGCTAATACATACTATTCAATCTTGAAATATCTAAAAACTAACAAAAGTGCGGAGAAGAAATATTTGAAAAATTATGTTTCCCACAACAAAATTGAAACACATGAGAAAAAGTTCCCCTTACACATAATCGATACATAAACAAGCTGAAGAAATTAAAAACAAAGAACTATGAACCACATTGAAAATTTACCATACATATGTCGTCAATATAACTTCAAAATGTCAATTAGAATGATATTAAAAAAATATTTAAAAACATACAGAAGGTCTTCTACATTATCAAAAAACAAACATGTTCGAGCCTGAAATGTTATATCAGTACATCCACATGTGCTCCACCTATGTGAAGAAAATAATCTACATTATGAATAACCTAAAATAAATTTGCATTTTCAATGACATCATCAACATCCTCCACCATTTGTAGATAGAATCATGATGATATCTCCTTAATATAACTTCAAAATATGAATTATAATGATGGTCAAAAAAATATTTAAAAAGATTTAACGTATATATGATATTTAGTAATATACAAAAAAGAACATGTTCATGCCTCAAACGTTAATTGAATATACCCATAGGTAGTGGAGGTATGTCAACAATAGAATCCCCTTTACAAATTAGCGAAAAATGATTTCCATTTTCAATCACATCATAAAATTCTTCAATTGTTTGTAGATAGAAGCGTAACTCTTCAAGCATATACAATCTATCAACAATTGATGTTTAGCACAGTCCACCCAGTAAATCGTATAACTTTCACTGCACTCTAGACCAACCGGGCACAACGTCTTTTTCTCCAATTAGGCCCAAAGGTAGGTAACTTGCACATTTACTATTTATATCCAAATGGATAGATTGAAGCAATGACCATCTGTGTTCCAAATCATCTTCAAAATATTCCAAACTTTGCTCTTTTGACAGTCGACGAAATTGAATTTTTTTATCTCTTGAAGTGACCAAACAGATGCGCGACCATTATTAACAACACAAACAAGTTGATTCTTGAATAACTATAATGATATACATTGTATTTCAACAATAGGAATAAATAAATAACCCCAATTATATTATGTTCACTTCCAACCAGTAGATAGTGTAACCATAAATAAGGTAATCTTCATAATCTTTGTCTAGATATATTGAAGAAAACTTTTCTTTAAAGAATATAGCCTCTTTTGATGGAGTTACACCACTGTATGGAAACTTTTTCCTCTTCTAAATGTTGTCAATGCTACTTCAAATGAGAAAATGCGAGTCCATGTTTTTACAAACATGTTTCAAAAACACCCATTCATAATTTCGTAGACTACATTTTTCAAATAAAGAGAATAATCCTCGCTCCCCAACACTAAGAACTCCAACATTTCTAAATGTCTTTGTAAAAGGGTTGACAATGAAATAATTTTTTGTAGGAAAATAACTTTCAGGTATGCTAAAGAGAATCATTCATCCCATCATACATTCAATTTTGTATGCAAAATGAAGAAAAGGAAACACCATAGTCGAAAAGCAACAACTATTATTAGGGTACGATGTGAGAAAGAAATCATTAGGAAAAAGATTGCAAAAAGAAATAAATCCTAACAATTTCTCACGAGATCGATCACACGCCACAAGAAAATGTGGGATTTCCAAAACAAGACTCCATTCTCTACAAACCAACTTGAATTTCATCCATGCCAACAAAGCAAGCTAATGAAAGAGAAGATCAATAGTGTCAAACGGGAGAAATTTCCAAACAGAAGTATCCATACCAAAAGAAACAATGTTTGATGGAAACGAAGGAAAAATTCCGTTGTGTATTGCAAAGAAATAAAGAAAAACATTAAATTATGGCTAGCATGGTTCTAAAGGCTATGTTAAACCCCTATACTACTAGTGTAACCCCTTATTGTTATTAGTACAACCCCCTTATTATATTTATGTACCCATTTAGTGCCCATATTGTTACTATTGTGCCCCATAGAAGCCCACTATTGTTATTATTGTGCCCTTACATTATTATTGTTATGTCGGCTCTAATTATGTTATGAGCCCTTAGACTCCTATATATAGAAAGGAGGTCTTTTCATTTGTATCATCCAAGAATTGTTCATTTATGTAATGTAAAGGAGGTTGCCCCCTCGAAGAGGCTGAATTCTAAGGCATTGATCTCTCTTTTCTATCTTTTCTTGAGCTGGTTTCATAATAGGCTATATAAAAACCAAGAAACATCATTTCAATAACTCAACATTTTTCATAATGTTCGTGAATTGTTATGATACATTAGATGGTGTATGATATAACTTTAACATTGTTTAGTATTATTTATAACCTTGCATTCGTTATTTACGTGTCATCATGTCCCTCATACCAAAAAACAATTTAGTTAGATCATTAACTATCTACCATGTAAAAATATACTTGCTTTCATTACACATTTAAGTGTTCCCAATGCACATGATGATTGGGTTCGATGATCATAATTTTGGTTATGAACCTTTATGGACATTTTAATTATCATTTCTTTTCTATAATCATACAAACTTGTTTTCCAAGGTCTACATAGTCGTTGGCACACTAAATCAAATATCTCATACTTTAATATGGGCATAGGTTCATATTCCAAATGTAAATATATACATTCTTAGTTATTTCTTCCAGATTCATAGTGGTATGGAATGTCAAATGTGAGAGAAAACTAAATTGGCTAGGGTTACACTGTAGAACGTATGTTAGAGAAAAGAAGATAGATAAGAGGAAACACACATCAGTGCAGAGAAAATTCCTTTTGTGGAATTGAAGCGTTCCTGTTGTAATCCCTCTATTTAGAGGAAGGCCCATTTTTGTAAACAACAATTTCTTTTTAATACAAATCTTTAATTGTGTGTTCAAAATCCCATGTTTAAAACATAGCGTTGTTTTCTGTTCTGCTCTGTGATTTTGTTTTTGGAATTTTAGCAGAAAAAAATTCCAACACTTGGTATCAGAGCCAGTCTAGGCACTCAGTGAGTCAAAAACAGAGTTTGTTTTTAACTGTAGGAGCTGTAAGAATTTTATTGAACAGATTTTCTCCAGCAGAGAAAGTTTTTTGCATGTTTTAATTATACAGTCAGTATCTCTTATTTATTTATACATGTCAAGATGGCAGATGCTGGAACTAGTTTGACAAATTCCCAACTGCCACAGTTTAATGGGAAAAATTACAGTTTTTGGTCCATAACAATGAAAGCATTGTTTGCTTCTCAAGGAATATGGGAGCTGGTTGAAACTGGCTATGTTGAACTTGTAGATGCAACAACATTGGCTGCTTTAACAATAGCAGAAAGAGACCAGTTGAAGAGCGGCAGGAAGAGGGATGCCAAAGCTCTCTTTTTTCTCTTCCAATCAGTACATGAAAGTATTTTTCCATGGATTGCAGTAGCAACAAAATCCAAGGAGGCATGGGATATTCTCAAAACTGCTTATCAAGGCATGGAGAAGGTGAAGACTGCAAAGTTGCAAATGTTGAAGACAGACTTTGAAACACTCAGCATGAAGGAATCTGATACAATGGATTCATTCTTCACTCGGGTTATTGGGTTGATAACCCAGATAATATCTCATGGTGAGATTCTTGAAGAAAGAAGGATTGTAGAGAAAATCTTGAGAAGTTTACCCTCAAGGTTTGAAGCTATTGTGGTAGCAATACAAGAAATAAAGGATCTCTCATAGCTCACAGTAGATGAACTAAGTGCTTCTCTTATGTCTCATGAACATAGACTGAGTAGAGGAACATATTCCTCTTTTGAGCAAGCATTCAAGACTTAGATGTCTTTCGGTCAAGTAAAAGGTCGAGGCAGAGCAAACAATAGAGGTCATGAAAGAAGCCAAAACAAAGCCAGAAATAATCCTGCAAGCACAAGTAGAAGGAGCTGCAATCATAACCAATATGAAGGTTGAAGTAAACAGTAAGCTCATGGACAAAGGTATGACAAATCCCAAGTCCAATGTCATTATTGTAAGAAATATGGGCACTACGCCAATGAATGTAGGAAAAAACAAAATGACATGAATAGTAGGCAGCATGCTAATTTTGCAAATGAAGAAGATAAGAATCCAAAGAATGTGTTGTTAACATGTAACATTGCACAAGACAAACAAGAATATTTTTGCAATGTTTGCCAATCTGGATGAAAATGTGAAATTTGAGGTAACAACAGGAACTGATAGTAAGATATCTGTCAAGGGTAAGGGTAGAGTCAGTATCCGAGCAAGAAATAGAGAACAGATGATCGTGCCATAGGTATACTATGTACATAGTCTGAAATGTAATATTTTGAGCATTGGACAACTCATTGACAAAGGTTACAATGTGTTCTTCAAAGATGATATGTGTATAATCAGAGATATACCTCCAAGTAAGAAGATCATTGCACAGGTGCAGATGACCAACAATAGAATGTTTCCTCTCAAACTTAGGGCAGATCTGAAGGAAGGAAGAACTATTGCAGCTGTAACACAAGAAGTCTTTCAGGAACAAGTGAAAGATGAGAATTGGTTGTGGGACTTGAGATTTGGACATCTCAATTTCGGAGGATTGAATCTATTGCACAGAAAGGGAATGGTAAAGGGATTTCCATTGATCGAAAAACCGGACAGCCTTTGTGAAGGCTGCGTCTTGGGCGAGCAACACAAAGAAAGCTTTCGAGCAGGGAAGAGTATAAGGGCAAAAGCACCCTTGGAAATTGTTCACTCTGATGTGTGTGGACCGATGCAAATACCATCATTTGCTGGAAATCAATATGTTCTAACTTTCATTGATGATTACATGAGAAAGACATGGGTGTATATGCTGAAACAGAAGATTGAAGTGTTTGAGAAATTCTTCCACTTCAAAACTCTTGTTGAGAAGCAGTGTGGGCATTATATCAAAGTGCTCAGAACAGATAGAGTAGGAGAGTACATCTCCAAAGACTTTCTGCGTTTTTCCAGAGAGAATGGCATACAAAAGCAGTTCACCGCGATGTGTACACCTCAGCAAAACGGTGTTGCCGAAAGGAAGAATAGGACCATTCTTGACATGGTCAGAAGTATGCTAAAGGCAAAACACTTTCCGCATGAGTATTAGGTAGAAGCTGTCACTTGCGCAGTTTACATCTTGAATAGATGCCCAACTAAATTTTTCATGAACAAAATACCAGAAAAAGCATGGAGTGGTCAAAAGCAAACTGTCACTCACATGAGAGTATTCGGTTGTGTAGCATATGCACATGTACTATATCAGCTAAGGAAGAAGCTTGACAGTAAGGGGGAGAAGCGTGTTTTTGTTGGCTATTGTGACGATTCAGAAGCATACAAACTCTGTAATCAATCCACCAAGAAATTGATAATAAGTAGAGATGTGTAGTTCATTGAAGATGAAGCTTGGGATGGAAGCTTAGACAAGACAGTGAATGTGAAGACAATTGTGTCTGACGAAGAAGAAGAGGAATGGGTAGCAGCAAATAATCCTTCCTTGGTGGCTCCTCCTCCACCACAACAAGTACAACAAACCACACTACAAGCTGGAATTCGAACAGCCTTGAGAAGTCGAGGAAGTGCTTCTCCAAGCACATCACAGGGATCATAAATACCCTCAAGTTCGGATGGAACTTCAAGCACACCAAGAAGACCAAGATTCAGAAGTCTGAATGAGATTTATGAACAAGGAGAGGTAGGTAACAATACTGGTTTGAATTCATTATTTGCTTTGTATTGTCATGTTGATGACCTAGTCCATTTCGAAGATGCTGTAAATGAAGATAAATGGATTGAAGCAATGAATGAAAAAATTGGTGCAATTGAGAAAAACATGGGAGTTAGTGGACCTCCATGAAGGAAAATATGCCATTGGAGTTAAGTGGGTTTATAAGACCAAAAGCAATGCTAAAGGCAAGATTGACAGGCACAAAGCAAGACTTGTTGTGAAAGGGTACAAGCAGCAACAAGGCAAAGACTATGATGAAACCTTTGCACCAGTAGCAATGATGGAAACAGTAAGAACAATGTTGTCTATTGCGGCATAACACAAATGGAAGATTTATCAAATGGATGTTAAATCTGCATTCCTGAATGGAGTGTTAAAAGAAGAGGTTTATGTTGAACAACCTCCACGCTATGAAGTTGAAGGCCAAGACCATAAAGTCTACAAACTAAACAAGGCTCTTTATGGGTTGAAGCAAGCTCCAAGAGCATGGTACAAGAGAATAGGTGCTTATCTGATTGAGAATGGGTTTGACAAGTGTGATGGTGAAACCACACTCTACATAAAGGAGAATGACAGTAAGATTTTTATCGTTGTTTTATATGTAGATGATTTGATTTTTACTAGCAATGATGCTTCTCTCATTGTTGATTTTAAAGCAATCATGAAAAGTGAATTCGAAATGACTGACTTGGCCTTCTTAAGATATTTTCTTGTAATTGAAGTAGACCAAAGTGAAAATGGTGTTTTCATTTCTCAAGTTAAATATGTAGAAGTAGTGTTGAAGAGATTTAACATGCAGAACAACAAGAAAGTTGTGACTCCAATTGTAATGGGGTTGAAATTTACCAAAGAAGACAGCAGCAAGGATTTTGATCCAAAATTGTACAAGAGCATAGTTGGCAGCCTTATATACTTAACTGCAACTAGGCCAGATATTATGCACGCTGTGAGTTTAATCTCCAGATTTATGGAAAGACAGAAAGAGACTCATTGCCAGGCATCCAAGAGGATTCTAAGGTATGTGAATGGAACAAAGAGGTTTGGTATTTTATACTCATCTTCTGAAAGTTTCATATTCACAGGTTACAGTGACAGTGATTGGGCTGGAAGTGTTGATGATAGGAAAAGCACATCGGGATATGTGTTTCATATGGGATCGGGAGCTATCTCATGGGCTTCCAAGAAGCAACCAATTGTGTCTTTGTCAATAGCAGAGGAAGAATATGTGGCAGCAACAAAAACAACATGCCGAGCAGTGTGGCTGAGAAGAGTTCTCAGAGATTTGTGTCATGAACAAGAAAAGGGCACAACCATTTACTGTGGCAATAGCTCGGCAATAACATTGTCTAAAAACTTTGTTTTCATCAAAGGACAAAGCACATAGACACCAAATTTCACTTCATACGTGAATTGGTTAACAATGGTGAGATTGTTTTGTAGCACTGCAGAACAGAGGATCAATTAGCTGACATCTTGACAAAACCATTGGGAAAGAAAAGTTTTGATCATTTCAGGAAATGCCTGGGTATGCAGAAAAACCCCGCAGTTGAAATTAAGGGAGAGTGTTGGAAATTAATTCCAACTGCACCAACAATTGAACAGAAATCACAAATCACGTCTTATCGCAAATCACATTAATTATGTCGTGTGTCCTCCGCACTGCGACGCGACGCGATCGTGCGATGCGGTCGCACATCTTAGATCGCAAGTTTCGTCATGCGCGCCTTGAGCCTTTCTCTTTGTTTTCTGCGATTGCGACCTTGCGATGCGATATCATCGCATATCGCAAATTGCCCATCCTTCACCTCACATCTTCTCCCGATAATGTTTTGCGATGCGATTCCGCCGCTCATCTGCTGATCCTACGGTCCATATTTGTTCCCGTCAAATTCACATCACCGCCATACTGCATTTACGCACTTAACCTTGTTTTGTGTTCCCAAGGAAGAAAGATGGCTTTGCACCATAACTGCTCACCAACCGCATTAAAGAAAAAACATGGCCGAGAAGGAAAGAACTTGTCTCTAGCAATCCGCAACATTTATCAGTTATGGGTTTCCACACAACCGACTCAGTTAAAGTGGTTGATGGACCCCTAATGCACTATATATGTGTAGACACAAGAAAAAAAGATAGATAAGAGGAAACGCACAAAAGTGCAATGAAACTGAAGCGTTCTTGTTGTAATCCATCTCTTGAGAGGAAACCCATTTTTGTAAACAACAGTTTTTTTTTAATACAAATCTTTAATTGTGTTAAAGATCATGTGTTTAAAACAGAGTGTTGTTTTCTTCTGTGTGTTGTTTTCTGTTATGCTTGATTTTGTTGACCCATTTTTGTAAACAACAATTTTTTTTTAATACAAATCTTTAATTGTGTTAAAGATCCTGTGTTTAAAACAGAGTGTTGTTTTCTATTCTGCTATGTGATTTTGTTTTGTGATTGTGTTGTTTTCTGTTCTGCTTGATTTTGTTGACCCATTTTTGTAAACAACAATTTTTTTTTAATACAAATCTTTAATTGTGTTAAAGATCCTGTGTTTAAAACAGAGTGTTGTTTTCTGTTCTGCTATGTGATTTTGTTTTTGCTATGTGATTTTGTTTTTGGAATTTTGTTTTTGGAATTTTAGCAGAAAAATTTCCAACATTTCATGTGATGTGTTCTACCACTTTAATGTGTTCTACCACTTTAGGAACAAATTTCTTTGGCTTTGAAACGCAGCATTCCAAATTCCAACGATGTATGAAGTACAGGCCATGTAAAAACGCAATGGTGGCGAGTTTTTTCTCTTGCATTGCAGGGTCAGTAAGGAAATATTTTCCACGATGATATGAAACTAGGCTAAACATTCGAATATATTGATGAAGGGAAAAAAAACATAACCGTTGAATAACACGAAAAACAAGAAGGAAATCTTTTGAACCCATACACATGCCAAAAGAAAATGATTCAGGCCCATGAAAACATTCCCAAGTACAAATACCATAACAGGGAAGACACTATCGCATTTGTCTGTCTAAGAGCATCTCTTCAAATAAAATGATATGTATATCACAACATCTGAGTCAAGAAGTCAGAAAGGTGAATTATGAGTGAAGTCTGCTCTGGCATAACCTGATAAATTAACGAAACATTCTAACGAATCAAGAAAATCTAAAACCCTTCCTTCCCCATCTATCATTCAAATTTTATCACACCTCACACTCCGGTTTTATGGCAGTTTTTCCAAATCTTCATTTAGCATAACGACCAATGCTGATTAGCATTTATCCATGGTAGATATTTATACAAATATTTGCACGCTGTATGTACATCTTCTCATCAGGTGATGAAAATTCCCTTACATTTCGCATATATAAACTAATAACCAAGAAGTACATCTTAAGATGGAAAACCCAATAAGTACAATTACAGGACTTATTTGTCTCCTTCTCTCCATATATATATTCAAGGGCACTTGGGTCTATTGCCATGTGTTTTCAGGCTGGCATAGCAGGGGCAGAGATCCCGATTTCCCGATGGGCCAGGAGGAACACATTTGCATCTGGAACAACATGTACTGCATGCTCTTAAACACATGTTATGACGGGATGCTTTTGAGCATCTTTCTCCACATGCTGTCCGGCAATCTGCATAATAGAATTACAGTATTGAAACAAAGTTGATCATGAGAAGGATCGGCGTTGAATTATACTCACGATTTAGAACAAGTAATTACATCAACCGTAGAAGCTGAGATAGCCAACAGATGATGAAGATAAACCCTGGAAAAGTTGAAGCAACAAGAAAAGATCCCTAAGATGAGAGTTGAAATGAAAAGAAAACGTTGACAACGATAACAGCACCATCAACGGAGAAATGATGCCTTGAACTGCTAGAGAAGGTTAATCAATAATAAACTCATCACAGCTACGATGATTCTTGAATTCACCAAAATCATTAATAAAAACGACAAATGATGCAGAAAATAACTTTGAAATCCTGGGAAACCGTGAAATAGTTCAAGCACCAACAAAAGATCCCCATCATGGGTCTTGAATTGAAAAAATAATGTTGAGAGCGATAAGAGAAGCATAGCCAAATGGCGCTGTTGATGAGCCTAGATTTGCGTGAAAAGGTTAATTAAAAAAACAATCATGACAGCTACTTTGAGCTGTGAATTCACCAAAATGGTTAATAATAATAGCAAATGATGTACAAGCGTTGAATTTACCAAAATAATAATAACAACAAATGATGTGCAAGTTGAAGCTCGAATTCTTAGGAAATGACGTGCAAGATAAAACTGAATTTTTAGGAAATGCCTGGAAATAAGTTACAAATAAAATTGACGCGCAAGGTGAACCATGAAATCCCAAGGGAAAGTTAAAACAACGAACAAATGTTACAATGTTCATATAGATAAAATAAACTTTGAAGCCAATTTAAGGGAGAATGATCTGAAAAGAACAAATTGATTATCGTAATCATTTGAATGGACAAAAAAGTGTTGAACCAACCGTGAAAATATGAATACATTCACATGTAAAAAAAAAAGAAAATTATACGATATACAATTATAAATAACAACTATGAATAGAATAGAATACAAGCTACGACCCACCTATGGTCTTCATAAAGCTTAATGAGTTATCAATCTAACAATTATAATAATACGATAGTATATATAGTCTGACTTTCAGAGCATATACCTATGGTCTGAAGAAGCATCCTCTTGGCCCCATTTCTTTGGAGCTATAACCAACGAAAAGGGAAACCCAATGTTATTATTTAGATATGGGCATTCCAAATGTCTTCATGAACATGACTCCCAATTAATTTAGTGGTAGATTTATACTCACCCGAACTGCGGTTGAAGTTCTGATCTCGGCAGCTTGCGCATACTTCTGTTTCATCAACGAGTAATGAATTACTGATGTAAATTCAGACTTCTAAGAGCTAAAGTATATGAAAAAGGAAAACAGTCAATTAAACATCTAAAATATTGAATGGCTATATCGAGGAACACTTGTTACCTGACCAAGTACCATCATTAGAAGACATATGACAAGCAGCCTGCCTGCAGAAGCCATGGAAGCTGCTGTCTGTCTAACTGAGTATACAAACAGAGAATAATATTTTCAGACACAGGCAACAAGAAGTAAAAATCCTGCTGTATACATTCCTATACAATATATGTCATCTTTCTTCTCAGTTTGCAATGCAGTGGAATGTAGAGGATGTTATCAATTTATAGGGAGGAGAGGAAAGATAAATCCCGTTTGTGCCCCCATGTTGTTGGGTTTATTTTGATTAAATTTCCAATGGGGAAGTAAGTACCATCTCATCACCAGCTGACAATTGTTTGATCAATTGATTCTCAACGCTTCTTACGTGCTTCCCACTCCCGCTTACAGAAAATATAACGTTTAGAAAACTACAAAATGGTTATATTTTGTCTTTACGAGGGACTTCGAAATGCTAAAGTGGTGTCAGAGAATCTGCTGCAGATTTGCTGTTTCCTTGTGGGTTAGGGCACGTCAATACATTTTCTCTTAAGCATTTTCGCCAGTTGGCCGTGATGTCGTGCCGTCCTGTCGGTTTGCATGAGAAGTAGTTATCACTGTGGTACTTTTTTTTTTACGAGGTACACACTTGGGTTGGGATCAAGGTGTATCTAATGGGTAAAGTGATTTATGTTTGATTAATTATTAGATATGGTAGTATAATGTAACGTTTTAGGTAGTGTAACATAATGTAATGATATGTTTGAGAAAATAATTTCAGCAAAATTACATATAGAATTATTTGTCAATTTGTTTGGAACCAATTAGTGTGGTTTATTGTTAAGATAAAGTTGAAGATCAAATCTGAGCGATGTGTTAAATAGGTAATGCACGTTATTCCAACAGCTATATTTGACCGAGCCATGGATACAAAGACTACTAACGGCTATATTTGACCAAGGCCCAGAGAAAGGTTCAAGGTTGTTTAAAATATCTTTTAAATAAATGATTAAAATAAATTTATATTATTAATAATACTAATAATTTGAATAATATTATAAATTATCAATATTATGGAATAATTCTGTTAAGAA
>APFE031219734.1:19318-38503 GCA_000404065.3 Pinus taeda
AATTAAGTAGATAATTTTCATGAATACTTAAAAAGAATGTTGAAATTAAATTTCCAGTAATATACCTTTCATTCATAATAATAGTATATGTGATGCCAAGTTGTTTAGTGTTAGTTATTATATAAATTTAAATCTATCTATATAGGTGAGAGGTGAGGGTTCTGAACATATTAGGGTTTTGAATCACTACAGCTTATGACGATAACATATCTCCACACTTTCACCTCCGGTGATGTGGATCCACCTCTCCTTAAAATTTGTCCTCTTTGGCGCACACCGTCCTCCTGCACATGTTTCATCTGGTTCAGGCTAGTACTAAGAAAACCATGTTATTTGTTGGCCTTAGGTGCTTAATGGCAGTCATGCACATGAGGCCACTACCTTCCAAAAGTGGCCAAGAACCACCTAGTTGTGATTCCTAGTAATCACCTTGAGCAATCTCGTGAGTTTATGTAGGATCATGCAATAATGTGTAAATTCATTAGCATTTGGCCTAGATATGTAGATATCCTGCATTGGATCCAAATTGAATGGCAGATGATGGCCCCTTCCAATCTTCGCCTACGAGCCAAGTGTTGTTTCACAATAATCTTTGAAGACATGGATGATCGCAAGTAAATCCTCGACAATGGCCCTTATTTCATGAATAGTGCTAGTTTATTCATGAGACACTAGAAACTTTGTTATAACTCGGAAAAAAATCAATTCTTGGCTACCACCATCTAGGTTTGACTATACTCCCTTCTAGAGGACTTTTGGGAGATGGATACCCTAAAACCCATTGGTAATGCCATAAGAGACTTTATCCAGGTCTCAAACATCACAAGACTCAAGAGTTTTTCTTCATAAGTGTGAACCTATGTGTATATGAACATAGATCACCCTCTCTTGAAATTAGTGGAAATAGAATACAAGGATGAGATCTGGTCCCAGACATTGTACTATGAGTATGTTATGTTCAAATATAGGCTCTTCCAGGAATATGGGCATCTATTTCATGACTTCCCTCAGCAAGCCTCAGCTCCTGCAGTCACTCCCTTGTTAGACAACTTTTACGAAGTTCAGAGGTGACGACCTCCTCCAAGTAAAAATCCATCATAACAAGCTTCAGAAAGTCATTCTCAAGCAAATCCAAGTAGGCCACGAGCTCCCTATGAACTGACCCATACTCGCCCTTTTAACAACTCCCTAGCGGCCCTAAGTCACCCTCTAGGGAATCACTTTTCCCTCCTGGCAGTTCAGAATGAACCTAACCATCTTGCAGGTCATGTGATCATGGATCAATACCAAGTAGCGATGGAGGTGGAGCTGAGGGTGGAAAATCCTAAAAATAAATAGTTGAGCAAACACAAAGCCCCATAGACCTAGTCTAACAACAAAGAAATCCAACATGTCCTCGCACATGTATGACCCTAATATTCTAGGGTCGAAAGAAGTCTTGCTTCACAGCCTATGATATCTAAAGGAACTCTTCGGGGGGGAATGGATCACAGCTACAGATTTCAACTTGATAAAAGATCTTAGTGAGAAAAAAGGAGGAATTTGGCAGTTGGATTCGATCTCTTCTGTATTCTAGGAAACCATCTAAATTTTGGGTGTCAACGACATTGATTTCAAGAGTGTTTCTTTCACCTAGAACATCTAACGAGGAGGTAAGTATCTGATAGCCTCAAAACTAGATCGCTTTCTTCTTTTTGATAACATCCTCCATCAGGATCTCTTTTTTCTAGTGTTGATTCTCCCATGCTTGTGATTGGATCACTTTCCTATCTACCTAGAGATCGATTTGCGAATGGCTCCTCACAACTGCCCATTCCGATTTAAATCATTTGGGCTTGAAAAACCACACTTCGTGGCCAAGTTTGAAGAATGGTGGAAAACATGTAGGTAACATGTCGTAACCCAATGGAAATATTCTAACTAAAGTTGAAGCAGTTAAAAGGAAATATCAAAAACTAGAATCAATTGTATTTCGACAATGCTCATCGGAAAAGAATGGTGGATTGAGGAAGACATGTGCACAGTATAACAACAAATCATCTTGCAAGAGAACTAATGCCCTCATGGCCCAGGAGGGCTAGGTCCTAACTGATTTAGAACAATGGCGGAAACAAGAGGAAATCTTGTGGAGATAGAAGTGCTGCCTCCATGTCTCAAAAAGAGTGAGCGCAACACAAGAATTTTCCATACGATTATGTTGAAGCATAAGTGGCTTAATCAGATATTATCCCTCAATGGTCGAGACATTGCACAACTGGTGCAACATGAGGAAATATCTGAACAATTGATCAACCACTTCCAGACATTGCTCAGAAAACCTGATGAGGATAGACGTGATGCCATACCCAGAATATAGCAATGTATTCCAAATCTAATTTTAGCAGACCAAAACGAAGTTATCATTAGGGAAATCTCCTATGCAAAAGTTGAATAGGTGGTCTGGGCTCTCCCGTTGAACAAATCTTGAGTTTCATATGGTTTTACCTCAAAATTCTTCAAAGTGGGCTGGAATTTTCTTGGTGATGAGATACTGGAGCTAGTAGAAAACTCCTGATGCTCTCAACATATTTGGCTAGGGTTGAATGCCACATTCTTAGCACTCATCCACATGAAAGGTGTTGCACTTGACCCGGTCGACTTTCGTCAAATTTCCTTTTGTAACGTCATTTACAAGATTCATTCAAGAATTTTGGTTGAGTAGCTAAAACCCCTTCTTCATAATATCATCAGTCTAGAAGAATCTAGTTGCGTGGAAGGATGGAAAATAATGGATGAAATATTGGTGGATTAGAGATGATGCATTCTTTTTCCTCATCTGGATCCCCATGTATGCTTATCAAATTCAATGTTTCAAAAAACATAGAATCATTTAAATTGTCATTATATGTTGTCTATCCTTGTTGCTTTTTTATTTTCTTCTCCTTGGATTAGCTTGGTTAAATACATGATTTCTACCCCCTTCTATAGCATCCTTGTAAATGGATCACACTCCTAAACCTTTTTTGGGTCTAGGGGACTTCACCAAGGGGATCCCTTATCCCCCTTTCTCTTTATTATAGCAGTAGAAGAATTTGGGAGACTAATTAAAGTCGAAGTGGAATGTTGGAGTCTCTAGGTGATCTAGGTGGATGTTGGTGATCACCTACCTATCCCACTTGGACACCCACCACTGTCTCTTTCAATTTTTCAAATTCCTTAATTGTAGCACAATTCACTATTTTTGGTAGTTTTTTGGGTTGTGAACTTCCAGAGCAGTTTTGAGGCCCTGAACGACATTTTTTTCGAAAAATGGGCTCAGCAATGGCTATAGGATTCACATAAGGGTCTGTATTCCTTGGAGATATCTTTCCAACAAGGTATCATACACATAAAATAGAGATAATATCACCAAGTTATGACCCCGGGAAGTTGGTTGCCCAATTAACCCCAACGGGGCCAATAAACTCTTGGTGCTACATCTCCTTAGGTTAGGGTTTTCTCTTGTTGTTCAATAATAAAAATTCCCTTGAGCATCATTGTAACTTAGTTCAGAGCAATTTAGACGAAACATCTCTTCTCAATGATAAGCTACCATCGCTCGAGCTATCTTATTTCAATTCTATTTGTAAGCATAGTTCATTATTTTTCTATTAATGAAATGAAGTGTTTTTCTGCTACATATTTGTGTTTATGATTATATCTATAAGTTGTTCTGTTCCTGTTCAAGTTTGGATTAGTGGTACTAGAGAGGTATGCTCTTTCTCAATTTTTTTTCATGTTCCCACTGAGGTTAGAGTATAACGAGTTAGGTCTCGACCCGATTGAACCATTTTAGGATCAGCCTTGCAAAACCTAACAACCTCCCATGGTGTAAGAAAAGAAATACAGGGGGTAGGAGATCCTTTCAAAATGTTCCTCAAGGAAACCCTTAAGCGATAGAGGGAAGCGATGATGGATAGATTTTCCCTGATCCTCGATGACTACCCATAGGTGATGCATATTCATCCAATAGCCACTCTAGAGGTGCCACTCCTTTTAAGGTACAAGTTAACTTCAATATTCCCATATTTGAAAGCATGATAGATGTGGATGTCATAGATAAATGGTTAAATCTACTAGAAGGGTATTTTTTTGTTCATGACTTTTCTAGCCGGGGAAAGATAACTTTTGCACTTCTCAAAGCTATCCCCCACATCGAGGATTGGAGGGAAGCTTACTGTGAGTAGAAGGATGAAAGTACGGCCTTAATATTTTCAGCCACACACACTTGGAATATATTCGGGGATGCCATCAAGGAGCAGTACTACGATATTGGAAGCTATGAGGATAAATACATAAAGTGGACCACGTTACGGCAGGGAAGGGACCAAGACGTGCCAGAGTTTACTAATATTTCTGATACCCTTTAAACAAAGTTTGGTATCAATGATTCTGAGCAGCATTTGGTACTCAAATACCGCGACCGCCTAGATAGGTACATCTAGGATGAGATTGAGTTCCTAGAAATCTCCTCACTTGACATGACATACCTATACATTATCAAGATCGAGAGGAGGTTTAAAAAAAAGAAGTGAGATTTTGGATCTGTGAATCTGAGGAACAAAGCACAAAGCCATGGTGATGTGATCCTAGACAACATGTCGAGGCTGCAAGAAAAGAACACCACCACAAAGTCAAATATGGACACAGGAAAGTGGTGTGAGTTCCATAAGGGCCCCGCTCACAACACAAGTGAGTGTTGGGCCAAGCAGTCATTTGTGGCGAAGTTAAAGGGTTGAGAATCAGATGCATGTTCGGACCCTAAGTTAGAACCTGACAATAGGAATGACAAGGGAAGCAGATTATGAATGTGGAGCTCAGTTCCATTGTTTCCACTGCCAAGATCCAAAAGAATGAGCTTGAAGATCCACAGGAGGGGAAGTGTATTTTCCACTCATAAATGTGGGTGAATGGTTCAATACTATGATTCATTGTCGGTAATGGAAGCCAAAAGAACCCCATATTAGTATAGGTTGTGAAGTTTCTGGGCCTACTGACCATACGACATCTGTATTTGTACAACATCAGGTGGCTTCACCCAGGATGAGATCTCTATGTCAGCCAGTAGTGTCACCTTCCCTACAGTATGAAGCCCTTCACATATGAGGTATTATGTGACGTTTCTCCTCTTGACGTTTGTGACATATTATTAGGACACTCATACTTATGTAAGAAACATGACGCATATGAGCCTAGACCTCATTCTATTATGATTTCTTTGGGAAATACATTATATAAGATACCGAAGGTAGCCCCATCTACTGCCAACTCTTTGATCTTCACTAAGAAATGTAGTGAGATCATCTCCCAGACTATCAACTTTATTTTCTTTCTGATTGGATCTTAAAATAAGTCGAAGATCGTAACCACATCCATGGTCCCTGGGAAGGGTGCCTCCACAGAGTAGAAGCAAGTGGATATGGTCCTGAAAGAATACAAGGACATATTCTCCTCACCCACAGGGGATCATTGCACTGTTAGGTCAAGCATTCGTTCGATCTAACTTGTAGAGCACCTTTATCCAATGGGTTGATATATCATTGCTCCATTGTGTAAAATGCCAAGTATAAGAAGTGACATGATCAACATTGGGTGCTACAGAAGTTTCAGGTGGGCAACAAAGTCTCATTGCATTTGGAGAAAGAACACCTTAAAAGAGCCCAACAGAAGCTCAAACCACTCTGATATGGTCCTTGCACCATTACCAAGGTTGTGGGAAACAATGTTTGCAGAAAAAAATTCCCCCATTCCTTGGCTTTCGCTGAGTGGTCAATGTGGACCTCCCTCGACCATGCTTCCCACCATTACTGGACACATCAGAGATCACATAACATCAAACCAAGGACCAAGTTCAACAGAAGTTTCCCCATCTCATGGAGGCACTCAATGCAATGGGTACCATTGCTTCCTAAGGGGGGGGGAATGATCTAGGTGGATGTCGGTGGCCACCCACCTCTCCTACTTGGACCCCCATCGCTCTCTCTTTTAGTTTTTTAGTTGCCTTAATTGTAGTAGAGTTTAGTGTTTTTGGCATTTTTTTGGGTCTTGAACCTCAGAGTCATTTTGAGGCCCTACAGGATGTTTTTTTTTTTTAAATGGGTTTAGTCATGGCTAACGTAATCACATTAGCATTAGTAGTCCTGAAAGATATCTTTTCAATGAGGTATCATATGCATCAAACAAAGATTATATGACCATGTTACGACCTTGGGAAGTTAGATGCCCAACTAACCCCAATGTGGCCCATAAACCCTTGGTGTTATATCTCTTTAGGTTAGTGTCTTTGTTGTTTAGGGTTTTCTCTTATTACTAAATAATGAAAAGGTCCTTGTGTTTCATTGTAACTCAGTTCATTAGCATGTAGCCACTACATCACTTCTATCTTATTTCCATTTTGTTTGTAAGCATAATTTAATATTTTCCTATGAATGAAATGAGGTTTTTTTCTGTTGCATCTCTCTGTATATGATTATATATGTAAGTTGTTGCATTCGATTTTAAGTTTCGCTCTCCAGGGAATCATGCTCTCTTAGGAGGCCCGCCAATCACCCACTAACAATTTGTTGATGACAACATTCTATATGGGAAACCTACCTTACAAGAAACCAAACAATTTGGATCCATTCTAAAACTCTTCTAGCAAGCTTTAGACATTGAGATCAATGGTGACAAATATGATATCTTCTTCTTCAACACTCACCCTAAAGGGAGAATTCATTTAGGTGAGGACCCTAAGATTTTGATTTGGAGCACTTCCCAACACTTACCTCGAAGTCGCTTTCATCTTGGATTCTCTCAAGACTACCCATTGGAAAGAGATGCTCTCTAACATTGATAAGAAATTATCAAGATTGAATTTCAGATTTTTAAATTTAGCAGTTCCACTTGTTTTTTTGAAGGAGGTTCTACACGTTATCACCATTTATGAGCTCTTAGCCCTCATGACTCCTCAAAGCATCTACAACGATCTCATGGAAAAATTTTGGAAATTTCTCTAGTCTGGAGGGTAGCTTGGTCAAAAATGGGCTCTAGCGGCTTGGGACAAACTATATTAACAAAAAATTCATGGGGGCCTAGTTTTAAAGGACCTTGATCTTTTATCACAAGCCCTCAGTGCAAAAGTATGGTGAAAATGGCTGCAAGGAGGACATGATATTTGGAAACATCTATGGGCATCCAAAAATCAAGTCACAGGTTGGTAGGATCCACTAAATAATTTCCATAATTTACCAACTCACTCTTCGATCTTGAATCGGGAGAAAGATCACTAGGACTTCATATGAGATCATCTTTCTAGGAAATCAAGAATGGATGTAAGTCCAAATTCTGGAAGGAGGCATGAATGCAACACCCAAGGCTAGATCAGGATCTTTTCCTCGAAGATATCTAAAGGATTACCACTCAGTTGGGAGCAATTTGCGTTAAGGACTTTTGGTAGGACATAATACCGAGGTAGAAATGGTGTGTGTGTAAATCTTCAAATCATTGGCTAGCCCATGATCCTTCTCTGGATAGGGAAGCTCTCACTTTGATTCTCCATCATCATCCTATTATTAATAACGAGGAGTGTGACAAGCTATAGTGGGTCACCCCTCGAAAGGTATGTTCTCTCTTAAAGAAGCTTATTCAATCTTATCATCTACAAGGAATCTGGAACAGACCCTTTATGGGAATTAATGTGCTAATCCTGGTTATGGCCAATAGTCTCCTTTTTCCTATGGTTAAAAAGCCAAGAACAACTCCTCATGTGGGAGAAAATTCGAGAAAAGGGATTCTATGGCCCATGTAGGTGCCCTCTCTACTGCAAAGAGGAAAGAAACAACCGAGCATCTCCTAAATTTATGCCCAAAGGTGATGGAGGTACCAGATGGCCTTGATGTTGTGCTTAGTGTGATTCATCAGTCAACTAATATCTTACAAGAATCTCTAGAACCACGGAGATGGACACTTTATAAAAAACCCATTCTTGATAGAGTTTGGTTCCTTTCTCAGCGTTTTATCCTCTGGAATATATGGAAGGCCATAAACAAGTTAGTCTTTCAATCATAAGTCTTTCAAGTTAAACATGTATAGTAGAAAATTCTTTGAAATATCTAAGAGACTCTCTACATTTATATATGTTCGCAGGAGGTTTGGAAAGTAGAAGGAAATGAGCACATTATTTTGTTTACCCTCAATCTCAACCAAGACTCTTTCAATCCTAGGCTAGCTCACCACTCTCAAAACTGGGGGACCTCTTTAGTGGTCTTCCTCTATCCCCTAAAGGGATTATTCAAGCTCAAATTTGATGGTGCCTCTAAGGGAAACCGAGTGGCAGTTGGTCTAGGAGGAATAATTCGCAATGACAAAGGGAAAGCGGTGAAATTTTATGTAACCTCCTGTGGTAGCACCACAAAAATGTAGCAGAATATATGGCATTGGATAGAAGTTTTCATGTGGTAGAAGAGATCGGGGTGGAAAAAATATAGGTCACATGGGACTCCCAAATTGATATAGCCATGCTTCAAAAACTCATTAATGGATCCCCCTCACATAGAATTATTTAGAGATGGCGACGGGAACTGATAGGTTACATATTCTCTCTAGGATTTCTTCTGAAATTATAACTAGAAAACATGTAGATGATGAAGGGAATACAGAATTTGATAACCTTTCAAATTGGTGAAGTGATAGTCAAGGGCACAATCTCATCTAGGGTTGGCCCCCCCATTCAAAAAACACCCGCTTGATGGATCTTTGTTGAATGTGGCATGGGAAGAAGCTTCCCCAATGGGGGTGATGGACATAGTCGACGAGGCACCTCGTGGCCCATGATGACCAATAAATGGCACTTGAGTTGAGGGCCTCACCTACTACCCTCTCACTTTCACATTTCACATCTCTTGTAATTAAATGTGAGATGATCACACACTTGACAAATTCTTAGAAGACTATGTTTGTTCCCTTTCACATATCAAACAATTTGAGCCTTACTTGTCTCATTATCAATGCTAATTTCCCCTTTCCTAAAATTTTTTAAAGTTCCATTGTTTCTAAGAATTATAGATTCCTCCATATAGCTATTTAAATTTGATGAACTTTCTCTGATATACTATCATGTGTCTTGAGCACCAGTTGTCAAAATACAATTTATTTTCCTATTTTTGAGCATACAACATTAGGCAACACTTTTCTTGCTTCTCTTCTTTCTTCCACACTTCCTTTTTCTTAGGGGGGCATTCTTCCTTCCCTTTGTTGACTAGATTTATTTTACAAAACCCAAGCCTTAGGCCCAATTTTTTTTATATAGCTAGCACTTAACATAATTCCAAAATTCTAAAACATATTTTCCTCTACTAATACCACATTTATACAAACCTATAAAGTTGTTAAGAAATTCTTTTCCTTCATAATATATTCTTGCATATACCCTGCATTAACTTCTTTATGAAAAAATGTAATTCATGAGAAACAATATCCATAAAATAATGCTTGATACTTGGACAAACATGTCCTAATTTCTTTTCCATGATGTGACTAATCCATACCTATTCATAATTTTCCAGTTGATTTCTTTACATCTTCCGATTCTTTTATTAGGAGAACAATTTCTTCTTCCTTCTCTTCTAACATGTTTGATATAATTTCATCCATTTGTTTGTATTTTTCCAACTTGATCATCATGACAATAATAGAATTTTCATCAAAATCTATTTTCTCATGTTGATCATTCACTACCAGCATTGCTTGGATCCACCTTCCAATGATTATCTACTCCTAAAGGAACCCTCTTTGATAAAAAATGTTAGAATAATGATTACACTCAAATGTTGGATGAATGAGTATAATGGAAAATTTTAAACAATCTAGCAATCAATCAAAACTATAAACACAACCATGCATCAGAAAATAACATCATCACGTCAATATATGAAAACACTAAACGTACATGGATACCTTTGTAGGAGAAAACCACACATATTTTTATCTTCTCCAATCATTGATTATATTAGTTTATAGACACCAACCCAAAAAACATATTTGTAGGTACCAATATGCTATATGCTACAACATGATTGAGACACCAACCGAAAAAATATGCAAGCATTAATTTCCACTAGGCTCCAACTTGTAGTTGACAACTTTTCCGAATATCTCATTGAATCCACAAGATCAATCAAATACACCTCTTCCAAATCTAATCACGTCATCATAGTTTCAGCCAAATCTTTAAACATCAACAATAACTCATTCATCACTTCTTACATCAATACTAAGCTTGCTCATATAGCCTAGAACATTTTGACATTATGAATGCAATGTATTTTTTTCTCCTAAATAAACTATTTTTCAAGAGTTCCATGCCCCCTAAATATATCACAAGGAAGTTCAAGCCATATCCCCCTCTTTCAAAAATCAAATTTCCCTCAAATTAACCCATAAAACATTTTAACAATTATTTGTTCTAAAAAAAATCATTTTGTCTTCTATAAAGTGCTCCTTTCCAACAAGCATTCTATAGAATACATTGCTTCAGTTTTGTAAAGAGTTTAACAAAATGAACACCTAAGGGGAAAAAATATAGTGAGCCTAACCAAGCTCAAACCTATGATCTCTAGTGTGCCAAACTTAACATGAACATTGTCCTTTGCCTTTCATTTTCATCCTTCTACTTAAATTTTTAACATTACTCTTACCTGAATCAAGATTTTTGAGAGTGGGTTGACCTGAAAGAATAGATGTAGACACACACACAATAACATTGTTATTTTTGGACCAATGTCCCTGGAAAAACCAAACTCAATAATATCGGTGAAGAAACTAAGGGTTTTATTATTATGTAGTAGTAAATCTTAGTACAAGACTATCGACACTCAAATATAGCAATCCATATAGAGAAATGATTGACATAAGTATAGTGAGAAAAACATCATTCCCATCGATGATCCGACACTAGCCTTGGTTCAAGATGAGATACTCTTTGTTGCCTCTATGTAGTCCTTGCTTCAGCCTACGTAGTGTTGTGTCACACAACTCAGACTAACATCTCTCTCGCTAATTGATGAGTTGTTGTCTTTAAGATTGATTCTTCTGACCTCTAGGGTCTCACTCCGACATCTAGCACTGAATCAGTGCTTCTCCCCTGCAAAATACAGCTTATCCTCTAAAGCCCTGTGCTACATCTCTGCTCTACACTACCTCTTTGTGCAACTCACTCTCTCTCTGTTATGCACTCACCGGAATAGAAAATCTTCATTACGAGCTTACTATCCATACCTATCTTTCACTGCTCTAATCTCACTAAATCACCTCCAACAACTAAATGTTGCTACTTTTGAGATCTATTTCCCAACAATATCGAATTCCCGATGTCTCAAGTACGTTCTCCAACCCCCGTCGAATTTCTTCTTATAATCTCTTGTTGAGATATCGATGACTAAGATTAAAACATAGTTGATGGCTAAGATTAACTAGAACTCAATCCATGTCTTCTTCTAGAAGATTCTCACCATGACTTAATTAATACCTTTTAATTAATCAATCTTCCTACGTTTGGACTTAGGAACTATTAAAAAATGATTAATTATTTTAATTAAGTCGTCTCTAGGTGAAATTTCAATAAACTATTTATGGGTTTTGGAGAATACATACATTCTAGCCTCCACCAAATTTTTGTGGCTAGAGCACATCCGATGCTACAAAAATTAATAGTTGGAGCCTCGTGAAGTCCAAGTTCATGCTTGGCAAAGTACAGGTTGGAGCACGATGGATTGGATATTGGAGTCTTCATCGATGGGTAGATCCCTATTTATTATTGTACTTTATTTATTGTAAATAAGAAAATTGGAGTCCTTGTTATCTCTGATTAATAAAAGTATTTATTATTATTATTATTATTATTTTGTTTATGTAACTGATCTAAACTGGTAAAATATAAGAATTGTAAAAAAATATTAATTCCCCACCCTCTCTATATTTCCAACCAATTACACTAACTCCCAATGACCTATTGCAACCATCCTAGGCGCAGAGTGAAATTCAACATTAATGAATGGAAAATTCCAATAAAACCCATCCCCATTGAACCCCCGAGATGACATCTACGCTAGTGAATCAGAATATAGATTTTTGGATACACCTCTTGCCATGACCCATGTAAGATGACCTTTTCGGATGACCTTTTCGGCAATCCAATTAAGGAAAGTTATTCTCCCTCCAACCACATTTGAGCCCAAAAGTGCTACTACACAAATATTGAGAATGTCATACTAGCTCTCAAACCCCTTACTAACACTTCACTGCCGTAAACTGGCTTGGAAACCAAAAAGAATCTTCCACACCAAGGTCACTAACATCAAATTCGAAGTGGTAATAATTGTCCCTGGACCATCATAGAAAAAGGTCAGTAAATTCGAAAGCGTAGGTTTTGATTAGCTAAAAACTGTAACCCCTAAAGGCCTACCCTACTATGAATCTCCTTCCTCCAAACACGGTGAAAAGAACTCGCTATATAGACTATAAAAACTATTCGGTGGACATAATGGGTTTGCTAGAGAAAATCACTAGTGTTATGTCTTCCGTCAAAATGCTCCAATTATGATTGCACCCCGAAATCACTTCACTACCTCTGTTGCGATGGTGTTTGCACCTACCATGTGCTAGAGGGTCCAACGTCAGGTGTTGGTAACTTCCTTCAATGTGCCACAAAGAGTCTCACTTGCTAATATCCTTTTGTATCCCGAAACATTGAAATCGAAGAGGTTTGCACATGTTTACGTCATGCGCAAAGACTTTATTCCCTCTGCCACCTGCAACTTTTCCCTACCCTCATTAACAATTTCCTTTGGCCTACCCTACTTGTAGTTATAATTCCATCCATCTTCAAACATTCATTGTGCGTCTGCATGTGTCCCACATACCTTGAGGGGGATTGAGGCAAGCCTCTTGTGCGCCTCATTATGCCATTCATCCACCCAATTGGTGTTCTATTCTTTCTATTTATATTGTAATTTCTCTCTTTTTTATAATAAGGAAATTTTATGCATTTATCGTATATAATTTTAATGATTCTAATCCATATTATATTTAGAATAAAATTTACATTATTATTCTTATGTAGTATATAATTGTCCACATTACTTTTCTCAATTTTAGTTTCAAAATTATTTGTTTTTTCTTAATTTTAATAAATAAATTCATTCAATTCCAATAAATCTAAATTTTAAATTAAAAATATATGCTTATTATTTAAAATTATTTTTTATATCGATTTTAATATACAACATAATATGTTTAAATTTTGTTTTCCAATTATATTTTTATATGGTCTTTTAAATATAAAATTGAAATATAAATATTTTAAACTTTGAAATAATTTTAATCTTTACTAGTTTTAACAAAGTAAATTTCAAATTATAATTTATACTATGTTTTTAATATATTGAAATTAATAATCAGTTTAGATCCATCTTAACTCTAGATTTATCAAAGGGATAAAAATATGTTGATAATTCTGAGCTTGTGATCTAGAATTAACATTGGATTTGGCTCATTTGATTATTAATTATTAATTAGTATAAAATAATATAATATTAATTTTACTTTTCTTATTTTATTAATTTTACTTTGACAGTCAAAAGTTAAACTTTACAACATCTCTAACTTTACCGACTAGATGAAATGTTTACATAAGGGTTGAGTTTAGTTATGAACCTCAAATATAAATAATTTTTTTTAATAAAAATTGGATCGAGGGAGAGGAAAATTTGGATAAAATATAATATATAGTATTGTATTTTACCCAATATTTATTACTACTCCCACCTAGTAAAAAGGGGCTAGTAGTGGGCTGACCTACTGATTAAAATGCAATATTATTACATTTTACCTAACATTTATCGTCACCCCAACCTAAATATTACATTTTACTCAATATTTCCCCTCACCCCTAGTAGTTTTATACTCGAGCTTGTTTTCTTTTAACCTTCGACTATAAATATAAATTACAATAAAAAGTGGAGCAATTAAGGGGAAATATTGGATAGAATATTACAATATAGTATTATATTTTACCCAATATCTCTAGAAGTGGGTGAAGGTAGGCATAAATATTAGATAAAATGTAATAATTACATTTTACCAACCTTATTCCTGAAGACCAAGGTGAACTTATGAAAGAAGTACAAAAGGTCAAGGGGGCAAGAAAAGAGGGGAAATTGATAATCATTATGAATAAAAAAGCTAATATTAGACACATAGTCCCAAACATGAATTCTAAATACAGAATGACATCACTTTGGATCATCTTCTGGAACTGTTGTGGTTCTACATGGTGTAAGGGTCCTATGTTAAGTTGGATCCTTAGTGATATTGATCTTATTAGTTTAGTTGAAATTTGGGAGCATGACGAATCTAGGGTCCTTCACTTTGACGAGTTCACTCTTTGGTCTGCATGGAATAAGAAATCCTCCATAAGAGGCTTTGGTGGTATATCCTATTATATTAGGAACATTTTTTCCTCTCACATTCGACTTCATAAAACCGACACTTTTAATAAATACATTTGGCTTGAGGTCTCTCATTCTACAACCAATAGGATCTTCCTTGAAATATGTTATTTCTCCCCTATCATCTCTACATATTATGAGAAATACAAGCTGGATAAGGATTGTCCCTTCAATACCTTAGAAAAAGACATCTACAACCTAAGGAATGATCGCAATATACTTTTTCTTTGTGAATTTTAATGCTTAGATTGATACTAACTAAGCTATTATGTTAAGTAACAACTCTAATCCCGACGCCTTGTGGCTTGATGAGGATGGTCACTTAGTTAATATATTCATGGATTATGCGATCTATGACATCCATGTCCTCAACCATATTACAAAATTTGAGCTTCTTAATGGGTACACAAGCCTCAGTCTTACCACATACCTTTGTCTTTATCCCTCAATCATGTTATGCATACCACCCACATGTAGGAGAACAATGAAAGAATAATTCACTTTCACTTCGATAGAAGAAATATTGGCCTTTTCTTAAAGGATTTGGAAGGGAATCTAGGCTCCCTGACTTATAATAATAACATTGATAAAATCTATTACCATTTTACTACTACCCTTTCCACTACCATTAGCGAATTCTCTTATAAGACTTTGTGTAAGAAAAATAATAGAACTTCCAATCCTTAGTATGCCAAAGACTATAAAATTATGAGGAATGAAATTAAAGATGCCCCCAATGAACCATTGAGCTCCAAAATATAAGTATATATGAAGCTCTCACTAAGAGGAAGAAGAACTCATTTATGAATAAGATACAAGAGAAACTTCTCCCTTTTTCTAAAGTTGTGCCCCAAAAGTTTTGGTGGTATGTTCTTTTCCATAAAACCAAAGGTAATCTTTTTATCCCCCTAGAAAATTTGGGATAACTATCTTAGGAAATTGTATGACTCCCTGGACAACATGGGCATGATGTTAAACACTCCTATTTAGGATGATATTTTTTCTCTGGAAGATGTTGAGTTTGGAATTAATAATCTCATAATTGGAAAGCTAAAGATATTGAAGTTTACCAAGATAAGATCTTTAAAAAGGGAAAATCTATCATCATTTATCATCTCTAGAAGCTTCTCAATTTGGCTGTAAAGCATGGCTTCCATAAGATTTAGATGGAAAGCCTTATTGTGCCTAACTTCAAAAATGGGGGCAAAAGCATGCCCTCTAACTATGGGACCATTATGATTAAGCCCATAATAGCCAAGCTTTATGGGCTCATTCTGGAAAAAACAAAACTTAGCTTTTGGCTTGAAAACTAGGGTAAAAGAGCTAAAGGGAAAGCTAGTTTTAGTAGACATCACTCGACCATCGACTACCTTGTAACCCTTATGATTATTGAGGAGGAATTTCATAATAGTAAAACTGATCCCTTTTCTTCTTTTTTGGACTTTGGAAAAGCTTTCGACGTTGTCCCCTAGGATAAGCTTTAGGCGAGGCTTGAAGAGATCACGGTTCCTCCTGAACTGAGGATTGTTGTGATCCACCTCTATGAGACTATCATTTCCAAGCTTAAGACCAACGAAGGGTGGTCTAAAGATATTAAATGCAATATCAAAGTTAAGAATGTTTGTCCCATTTCCCTAACCCTTTTGTGTATTTACAACGATAAACTAGAGGAGTGTCTAGAAACTGCGGGCTATAAAGGCGCTGAGCTCGCCGGTAGTATCATTAATATTATCCTTTATGTTGATGATATTGTTCTTCTTGCAAGTAGCCATGATGAACTAGACAAGAAGCTTAAGACGCTTCATATATACTAATCCAAGATGGTTATGAGAGTTAATACCGACAAGGTTATAGGCATGATCATTAAATCCAAAAGTATCACCCATGGTAGTTTCGTCTATGATAACCATTCTCTTGAGTAGGGTTCTTCAAATAAATATTTGGTTATTCACTTGCCTCATCATATCAACTAGAATTATAGCATCGAGAAAATAATTATTGGATGTTGGAAAGCTTATTATGAGCTTGAAAACAATTGTAAGTCAATCGATATTTACTTTTGGAGTAAAAAATGTTCCTCTTTGAGACTCTCATCATCCTTGTTCTCTTATACGAATGTGAAGTTTTGGGGGTGCAGTATATCTAGGGAGTCATGGAGAAAGATTGAGATGATCCAAAAGAAATTTATTAGCTATAACCTCGAGATCAAGTGAAATACTCCCTATCCTATCCTCTTGATCAAAGTTGTCCAGTCCCACATTGAAAGTACGACTATGTTTATATATCTGATGTATAAGAAGAAGATTCACAATATGGAATCCAAGAGTCTCCCAAAAATTGTTTCTAACTTTAATCAAAACCCCCAAATACACCTTAGGCATGGGTGGCATCAGGATGCTCAGTCTAGGCTCAATATTTGGGGGATTAAGGAGGAGATCATCATGGGAATAAAGGAAAGTAACAAAGATACTATTACCTCCCATTTTAAGGACAAGATGTGGCATGGTAAGGATCTAAAGGGTGAAAGGAGACTAAGGTACTATAAGGAGGTGATCAATCTCACCGTCAATAACCAATATTATTTCTCTAGGTTGACTAGCACCAAGAAGAAAATGAACATTCCTAGTATTAGAGCTATGCCACATGAGCTTGATAGTGAGATTGGGCGATGGTATACACCCAAGACTCCCTATGAAAACATAATTTTTCATAATTTTCATACTGTGACGTTGGAATATGAAAATAACTTTGTTTTATACTTCCAGACTCTTGCACGCATCTGATCTGAATTCACTATCATCAGCCACACCTCCAACCTTCTTGACTTATTAATCCAACCCAACTATAGCAATCTTGGAATGCTTAATTCACTACTCTTCAATCACAGAAACAAGATTTTGAAGAATGAAAATTAGAGTCTCTTTTCTTAGGGTCTCATAGACCACATTAGTCTTAGTGGACGTTAATCATTATCATCATCATTATCATCATCCTTTTTCCCACCTCCTCCCCTCACCCCAAATCATTTCAATAGTTAATCTTATTCATTTCAAAACTTAACATCTTAGATCTACCTTAGATCTATTTCTATAGCACATTATTACACATAAATTAAAAGAATATATTACATATATTATATTAAAGTGATTACCAAAGAAGCATTTAGAATGAAGAAGCAACTATTGTTCTATACTTTGTGTAAACATGTTTAACATTACACTTCTTAGAAAGACCTTCTCGCATCACCCAGTAACCTCGAGGAAGCTCTAATGCCTCTACGCATATATACATGTTATTAAACTTCTTAAAAGACCTTCTCGCATCACCAAGTAACCTCGAGGAAGCTCTAATTCCTCTATGCATATATACATGTTATGTATTCATCCATTCAATGATAGAAACAAAGCATACAAAAAGCGGTAGGGCCACTGAACAAGTCCATACAAATGCCAAGTGCGAACATATCCATAAAAACATTTTACCTTTATAAGCTACATGGATTCAATGCCATAATTTTATATATCTAATTATGTATGTAAATATAACATCAAACTAAGATGGATCTAGGCTACTTTAATTCCCCCCTTAAATAAGTTATATTCCACATGAATACCATGGTTCAATATTATGGATTCTTGATAACATGAGTAATTTTTTTTCTTATTTTTATTTTTTACACAGTTATTTTTATCTTGTTATTTTTATTTTATTTTCACCATGTTAAAATGTTTATAGTATATTTCCTTACACATCTCTACCATATTTTATTTTTTATTTTTTGGGAAGTCATCACAATAAAAAATGAGTAGATTTTATTCTAAAAAAATAAAGGAAATATTATTTATTAATTTTAAAATAAAAATATTATATTAAAAATCTACAATCCACCACCGTTAAATTAACTATTTAAATTTAATTAGTTAACCCTTTCTCACAAACATAATTCCACTATTTCACCATTCCTCACAAATAGATATCCACTTAACACTCTCATATGAAACCAATTCCACTTCACATTCATAAAACCAATGTTGAATTTTCATTTTGTTTACAAGTGGTCTCTAGTGCGGCCTTTTAGAAGCTTTTCTGATGGGTTTTTCTGCGTTAAATTTTTTGAAATCACAAGTTTGATGGGTAACTCATGCACAATCCAAGTCTACTAGGGGTTGTTGAATCCATATATACAGTAAAAAAAACAGTTTAAATAACACAAATCAACATTTCACCTAACAATTTTCCCCTGGCACTGGAAAGTCTAGAAATTCCCACTAAGGACAACTCCTTTTGTTTATACATAATAATTATATGTTCTTTTAATTAGGGACAACATCTATCCAGAGTAGATTGTAGAGCGCCTCTCAGGGAAAAAAAATATTTTTTATTAAATGATTGCAATGAAATATGCTAAATATATTCTATATTAATTTTGGAATATTTAAAAATTGTTGGATACCTTTTAGTAAATGCCTAAAACAAAATGATGACGACAATGATGATGATGATGGTTAACGTCCACTGAGACCAATCATTGGTCTATCAGACCTAAATAAACAAATTATTTATTTTGATTTAAGATTTTATTCCTATGCTCAAAAAGTTTGGAGAGAAGCCTCCTGAGTTCACTATAATTTTGACATTGTAAAAGGCTAGGAAGGTCAATATTGTAACAAAGATTGTGAAA
>APFE031219739.1:0-35487 GCA_000404065.3 Pinus taeda
GGCTAGAAGCTGCAGCCCAAAGTTGGTTAGTGGTTACCCCGGCCGTATCCTCTTGGGAGTCAAAGAGGACAACCTGGGTGTTAACACACCAGAAATCCTATTGTAATACAAGAATAAGAGGCATAATTGCGTGAAATTAAGCAGTGAAAGCGGGATTCCCCCACTGAGTTGGTTTGTTGCAAGAGGCAGAGCTTTAATTCTAGAGAGCAAGCCAAACTGAGAAGAGATAGTGCTGCTAAGGGAGTTATCTCTGAGAGATAGAATCTCTAGTGCAGAGCAATTTCCCAAGGATTTGGCCACCTTTTTTGTCAATATGTTGCCATGCAGTGAAAGATTTCACAGGTTTTGCAATTGGCTAAGACCACTTGGAATACTCCATGTCAAATTATTGAAGGACAGATTAAGCAGCCTGAGATCTGTGCAATCTTTCAAAGCCTCTGGAATGGACGACGTCAACTCATTCTTATTAAGTAACAGAACTTTTAAGCGACGCAACTTGCGCAATTCGTTTGGGATTGTGCTAGAGAAACTGTTATAAGCGAGATTCAACATGCCAAGAAACGAGACGTTGCCCAAATGTGGAGGTATAGTTCCTTGAAGAGTCACGTTGTATAGATTTAGCCCAGAGATACACAGTTTCTAAGGGTGGCAGGTAACACTAGTCCAATTGCAAATATGATTGGCAACATCCCAGTTGGCCAAGGCCTAGGAAGGATCATATGTGATGGAGTCTTTGAATGCTTGCAGGGCTTCTATATCGACCTGTATTCATTCATGACTTTTCTGATACTCATCAATCAGATGGCTATTTGCACAAACAAAGATGAGCATTGTTGTGATGTCGATGAGGATGAAATCCCTGGAAGTTGCCATGTCCTCTTTTGATCGACTACGGCCTCCATGGTTGAACAATCAATAGTTCAGCAATTAGATAAAAATATCTCAGGGTTTTTTTAGCCATGCAATGTTTATCATGGTTTAGCATTGCAAATAGATTTGAGAATTCTTCTACGTATGAATTGTGCGATTCGCAAATAGATTTGAGAATTCTTCTACTTATGAATTGTTCGAGTCATAGAATTTTCGTGGATTTTCGGGTAACTCAAGTTGCTATCTTGAATAGCCACATGGTCATAGTGGTCATTAGTGTAAAACCTAAAGTTACTATTTTAACATAATTAATATATATGTTTTTGTTTTAAATTGTACTATTTGTGTTTTCTATGTGCATGACAGCTAAATATTCAGTGGACTAGTCAACATTATAGCACACATGTATCTTGCCATAGAGATAGAGAGACATTACATCTTACTCTATAGAGATAGATATATATTATAAAGCAGATGTTACTGTATTTTGTAATAGGAATTATAAAATTTTAATTATTTAATGAATGTGAATGATTTAATATTTATGGGATATTTTAATAATAGTAATAAATTTTTGAGTTAGGTTTTTATGATTTATATTGAACAATTAAGAAAATATTTTGGGTAGTAATTATATAGTAGAAGTTTAGTTTCATTTAGTTTGATTCATAGTTAGGATAATATGAAGAGGTAGATTTTGGCATCCAATTAAATAGAAGTAATCATATAGTCAAAGAAAATTAAATAAAAGTAATAACATAGTAGAAGTTTTGCTTAAGCGATTTGAACTATTGAGTGTAGTTGACTCGTTTGAGTTTCGAACCATGAGTGTGGCGCATCGTGGGGACAAGATGAAGAGGTAGATATTTCTTGGGGACAAGATGAAGAGGCAGATCTTGGCATTAGATTAAATAGAGAACAATGTAGAGACAAACCATCGAGTGTGGCTCATCGTGGGGACAAGATGAAGAGGCAAACAATGTAGAGACAAACCATCGAGTGTAGCTCATCGTGGGGACAAGATGAAGAGGTAGATATTGGCATCAGAATAAACAGAGAACAATGTAGAGACCCTTTAACGGCTATAATAAAGGGCTAATTTCTGAAAAATAATATTTTAATATATAACGTCAATTAATAAGATCAAATTATATTAAATAAAATCAAATATTAATTTAAAGTTAGATATATAGTTAAATAATTATATTAAATTAAGAATTAAAAATCAAAATCAAATTTAACACAAAGGCTTAAGGCCCTAGAAAATTAATGGAGTAAAGAGCCTAGTAATAAATTATTTTATTACAATGACATAATCAAAATAATAATAAAAATTATGAATAAACAATGTAAATAAAATGAAAAAATAATTAAAATAAGTAAAAACCCTTGAATTAAGAATTCAAATTAATATTTTATTTTATTTAATATAATTTGATCTTATTAATTCATGCTATATATTTAAACATTATTTTTCAAAACCTAGTCCTCTCTACATTGCTCTCTATTTAATCTCATGCCAAGATCTACCTCTTCATATTATAGCCATTAAAGGGTCTCTCTATTGCTCTCTATTTAATCTCATGCTAAGATCTACCTTTTCATCTTGTCCTAACAATGAACCACATTGAATGGCTCGTCTCGACAAAATTTCTACTATGTGATTACCACTGAAACTATTTTCTTAATAGTCCTAAATTAAATATTAAAATATCTTTAAATTATAGTTTTTTTTTTTATTTTTTAAATCTTATATGAAATTAGTTTTGTTTTTTTGACATTAATACTGATCGATTATAATATTGTCCTCTAGTATTATAACAAAGTCTTTTCATAATAAAGTAAGGGTAAATTTTGATAGTTTTTTAAATATTTATGTATCAAGTAATAAATTGCTTGTAAAGTAACATGGAATCCTCTATCGGTTAGTGAAATGGAGAAGCTTCCTCAAGTGATCACGGACGACTAGGGTTTGAGTCAGTCCTGCGAATGGCACACCTACACAGACCAGGTTTTCCTGTCTTCACTTAGCAGTGAGGATACAACACTACAAGACAAAGGCACAGTTTACAAGCAATGGACTCCCCTCAGGGGGAGGAGAGGGCACCTCCCCCCAATGTAGCTGAAGATGTCAGGACAGAACACCAGGATGATGCTAGACCAGTTCCAAACACTTTGCTAGACAATATGAACAAGAATGAAGCACCCAAGGTGATGTTGGCCACTTGCAAGCCCGTAGTGGCTGAAAGACCTAAGATTAAGCTTCCAAGTCACCAGATCAACAATCAAATCCAGTACATGAAAGATCATGCGCTGATTGGAAAATTTATAGCCTTCTAGCCCATAGCGAAAGCATTGCATGGCTGGATAGCAATCAAATGGAAACCAAAAGGGCACATTACCTTGCAGCTAGGGCCTAAAGGCTTCTTTATAGTGATTTTCAACTGTATAGAAGATTGAAACAGAGTCCTCGATGGAGGACTGTATTTTTTCAATGCAGCAGGGTTATATATGAGAGATTGGATTGAATGATTCAATCCTCACAAAGAGGATTTAAGCTGGGCACCAGTATGGATTCGCCTTTATTCCCTCCCTTTGGAGTATTGGGATGAAGACTCACTGGAAGATATTGGGAATGGCTTAGGGGAGTTCATTAAAATTGCAGAGGAGACGAAACTCAGGCGATATACCTCATATGCCTGAATTTGTGTCTACATGCATCTCAGCAAAGCTCTCCCAGACGTGGTAAGTATTTACCATGATGATTTTGAATGGATACAATCAATAGATTATGAGCATGTTTCATTCCATTGCAGAAAATGCCATGCCCTCGGTCATCTCTTTAGAGACTGCCCTTCAAACCTGAAAGCCTCAAATCCCTCCAATGTGGATAAATCTGACTCAGATGGCTTCACCAAGGTCTCCAACCACAAAAAGAATCACAAGAAACCCTCAGTTGGCCTTAAAAAGCTTGTAGCCAATACCTCAATGCCTTCCACAGGCAACAGCTTTGAGATCCTGAATCAGTCGGAACTGAACACCTATGAAACCCCTGACCAATCGAAGGACATCCCCAAGATGAGTCCTCATTCCACCCCTTTGAGCTCTAAGATTACCCAAAAATCTGTGCAATCCATAGGTCCTACCTCTGCCATCACCAACCTCTTACAAAAATGGAATAGTCAAGGTATGGAGGTTGACAATATGCAACAGGAAATCATGATTGTAGCAGAAACAACATCAGAATGAAGTGAGACCCAGCACATGGAAGAGGAGCTGGAGAGCTTCGACATTGGAGATCTGGATATCTTGGGACTAGAGCAAGCATGCAAGAAAAAATAATACGACAAAATCCTAGAGAGGCAACTAGAAAGCTTAGAAGTCATCCTATCCAGAGCAAAGCAGCAAAGATCTTTGGGCATCCAACCTAGGAGTCAATGGGATGGTAAAATCACTACTAAAGACAACAAAAAATAGGCAGGAAAATTGATCTACAGAGAACCATCTGCATTGGGGAAATGCTGGTAGAATCAGGAAGATACTCCAACATTACAAAGTATTATAACCCCCTTCCTAGTAGTCCACCATGAAGCTCATCTCATGGAATATCAAAGGGCTAAACAACCCCGAAAAATACAGACTGATAAAAAACATGATTCAAATGGAGAAACCCCAAATTTTTTCATACAAGAAACCAAATGTAACTCTTCAATACTAGACCAGACACTTGCAAAAGCGTGGCCAAGCAGCAAAGTGGCAGCAATGGATGTTTTTGGTGCATCAGGAGGACTAGCAATAATCTGGGATGAATGAGCCATTACTCTAGATAATATACATGCGAGCAAGCATTTTATAGAAGCCACCTTCCATATTACAGGTACAAATGTACATGGTCATCTAACCAATGTCTACTTCCCCCAGGAAGCAATGAATAAGATAGACATACTGAATACCTTAGCTATGATCAACTCTGAAAGAACATATCCAATCTGGATCACAGGAGGAGACTTTAATACGATAACAAGGTTGGAATAAAAAAAAGGGGGCAGGGCCAGATTGGAAAATGAAAGCATTCACTTCAAAAACTTCATCCAAGATAACTTTCTCATAGATATGTCATCCAATAATGGTGTATACACATGGAATAACAAACAAGCGGGAGCACATCAAATCGCCTCACGATTGGACTGGTTCCTGCTATCGAATAATTCCATCCATCTAGGTGGGGATTTCACGGCGTCGATCTTACCAATCACAGGTTCAGATCATTGGCCTATGTGCTTCAATGGCAGAGGCCGCGTAACGCCACTCGCAAGCCTTTCCACTTCGAGGCTTTCTGGATGCTGCACCAAGATTTTAACAATCTGATTCAGGCGGTCTAGAAAAATTTCAAACCTTCAGATGGTACAAAAATGTATCAGTTCCAGGAAAAACTAAAAAATCTCAAGAACAACATTAAACAATGGAATCAGAATACCTTTGGCAATATCTTCCAAGCACAACGTGGTCTAGATCAAGAAATGAAATGACTACAGTAGAGAATCATCACAGAAGGACGGTATGAAGAAACCTTAGAGCTGAAAAAATACCTGCAAACACAACTATCTGAAAGAGCAAAGAAAGAAGAAATACTTTGGAAGCAAAATTAAAGAATCAGATGGCTTAAAGAGGGTGAAAGAAACACAAAGTTCTTCCATCGCACTACTATCAAAAGAAGAATGCATAACAACGTCACTAATATTCAGAATCTGCAGGGGGATTGGTTGGAAAAGCATGAGGACATTGAACAAGAGTTCATTACTCATTTTAAGAAAGTACACCAGGAACCTAAGATAGATAGACAACAGGCTACTGAGAAAATAACCAGGAATATCCCTAAGATCATAACTGAGGAACACAATCAGCTCCTTCTCAGGCCCATATCTTTACAGGAAGTGGAGAATGCCATGCGACATCTCAAAGAAGGAAAAGCGCTTGGCCCCGATGGTTTTACTTCCAATTTCTTCCAAAGATTTTGGGATCTTATCAAAGATGAGGTTTGGAAAGTCGTGGAGGAATCCAAAACTAATAGATGGCTACTTCCCTCTCTGAATGCAACTTTTTTAGCTCTCATGCCCAAGGAAGATCACTCTCAGACTCTGGACAAATTCAGGCCCATTGCTCTATGTAATGTCATATACAAAATCATCTCCAAAGTAATTGCTTCCAGACTAAAACCTCTGCTCCCTCTACTCATATCACCCGAGCAATCAGGATATGTGGAAGGCAGGAAAATCATGGATGGAATCATTCTCACTCATGAGATTATACACTCCTTAAAGCTATTCAAAAAGGCAGGTATGCTCCTAAAAAAATTGATCTTTCCAAAGCTTTTGATAGTTTAAGTTGGAATTATATTCACAAAATGTTGATAGCCTTTGGCTTCTTCCCCCCTGGGTCAGATGGGTCATGAGTCTTATTTCTTCTTCCTTCTTTTCCATTCTGATCAATAGGATCCCTTCCTCTCCCTTTTGCCCCTTTAGAGGCATCCGACAAGGAGATCCCCTCTCCCCTTTTCTTTTCGTTATAATGGCGGAAGGACTAGGAAGATGCATCAAAGAAGTGCTTCATTCCCAGCAACTAAGAGGCCTTTCTTTTCCCAACACCCTGGTCTTCACCCACCAGCAATTCGTGGATGTAATATGCTATTTGGCCATCCCTCAGTCTAGGAAGCTCTAAAATTAAAAACCATTTTGCCTAAATTTTTGGATGTCTTTGGGGCTTGCATTAATAAGACCAAATCCCAGACCTTTTTCTTTCATACCGCTGCTACAACCAAAGCCTCAATCGCTCGAATCCTGGGTTTTTCAATAGCTGCTCTTCCCTCCAAATACCCAAGAGCTCCCATGACAGACTTTGCTTTAAAGCACTCATCCTGGAAATTAATTTTGGAAATATTAGAATCCCATCTCTCGTCCTAGACTTACTGTGTGCTAAACATGGCTAGCCATCTAGTCCTAATCAAAGCTGTGCTGCAATCCATGCCACTCTACCTTTTTTCAGTTATGGCAGCTCCAAAGTGGGTCCTCAAAGAAATTAGAAATCTTCAAAGAACTTTCTTATGGGGAAACGCATGCCAAAAGAGAAAATGGGCCCTGGTAAAATGGGACACAATGTGCCTCTCGAAAATATATGGAGGAACTGGGCTTCGTGATCCTCAACATAGTAATGCGGTTATGGGATCTCGCATATGGTGGAAATGGATCTTGGAGCCACATACTCCCTAGGCTATCCTTTGGACAACAAAATACGCCAATAACAGACCGGTTGATGATTTAATTAGACTCATAGAAGTAGGATCAAGTTCTCTCATCTGGAATGCAGCTAAACAACACAAGGATTTAATTCAACAACATAGCTTCTGGGAAATTAGGAATGGTAACAATGCTCAGTTTTGGGAATATTCTTGGCAGCAAAGACCCAAGTTGACAGACCTAGTCGAACCTCAACATATATAGGACGAGGAAGGGCAATTGATGGCAAAGGTAAATCGATATTGGGAGCCTACCCAAGCTCAAGAATACAGACAATGGATAAACTTGGATCACATCATTAGGCAAGGCACTCAGCTCATCAAGGACAGTCTAGAAATAGAGCTTTCAAATAGGAAAATTCGCTACTCTGATAAGAGGGATAAAATCAGATGGGGTTATGAAGCAAAAGGAACCTTCTCTACACAAGAATCTTACAAATTAACAATAAGAAATCAAACAGTCAAAGAACCACTATGGACAAAAGTTTGGGCCCCCACCATTTGGCCAAAAGTCTCCACTTTTCTTTGGCTGCTTTGCCAAAATAAAATTCTCACTTGGGACAACCTCTAGAAAAGAAGCTTTCATGGGCCTTCTATGTGTCCCAATTGCAAAAATGTAGAAGAAACCATTGAGCACCTAATAAATTCCTGCCCATTGGCGAATGGACTATGGGGAAAATTTAGCTTCAGATGCCACAAAGACGGATGAGTTAAGGAGGGTATCTCTAACACTATACACACTTGGGAAAACAATCCTTACAAAAGCAAACTATTAAATGCACTATGGAAACTAATCGCAGGGTTCCTCATGTGGAATGTATGGAAAGAAAGGAATCATCGCATCTTCAAGGACCAGTCCTCCTCCTCAGAAGTCCTATGCAATAATATAGGTCAAAACCTTCGAGAAACCTTGATGCTTCAAGCCTAGTCTAAAGATGATTATCCCACCATCCCTCAAGAACAGACTATCTGGGCTAACTGGAACCTTCAATGGAATTGTATGCAAGAAAATCAGGGTAAAACCTTCTTACAAGGAAAGACAGTAGACAAATGGACCGCTTCACCCCAGCACATGATTCAACTCAACTTTGATGGGGCATCAAAAGGTAATCCTGGCAAAGCAGGATATGGAGGATTCTTTAGAAATCACCAGGGTGCTTCGCTTCTAACTTATTTAGGCTCAATTGGCTAGGATACAAATAACTCGGCGGAATTAGAACGGCTATGGTAGGGGCTTCTCCTTGCACAACTCCATGATTTCTTCCCACTCATAATTGAAGGGGATTCTCAAATTCTCATCAACATGGTTAATATGATCCTGCAAGGGACACCCTCATACAAGGTTGGAAGCAATTGGAGACTGGTAGATCGACTTGAGCTCATTGAACACCGGCTCTCCACCCACAGAGCTGTAAATCTTAAACACTCTCATAGGGATGGAAACAAAGTAGCAAACCTTCTAGCTAACATTGGGGTTGATAGTGGAAGGACTTTATATGCAGGCACACTTGATACTATGGCCACTACTCTTCAGCTACAAGAGTACAATGAATTGGTGCAAATTGAAATGGTACAGGAAGAAGAAACACACCCAGATGCGGGTGTTCATCCCAGGCATTAAAATGATAAGATGGCAAAGCGGTGGATGGGTTGGCCACATGGCCCCTTGCAAATTCCCTCATGCCACTTTGAATTGCATTCACGGCACCTTGCTCGAGCCATTTAATGAATGCACAGGCCGAGGCAGAACCAATATCCACATAACAATGGTGCCTGCGAATTTCTTTGTTATTCCTCCCCCTCTGATTCACTGTGTTTGTCCTCCATAGGTGGGAGAGCCTAATGTGCACACAGTCACTAGTAGTCGATGCTAGTTGTTAAGCTGCATCGATTTGGGTAATGGTTTTCACCATTCCCACACCACCCTTTGCAATTTCGCTCATGTCCACAACTCTTCTGTAATTTCCCCGCACCACTCCTCTGTCAATTCCTCCATAGTCCCCGCTATTTCTTCCCCTTTTTCCATCCCCATCATGGTCTGGCACTGTATGCGAACTCGAAGAGGGGGCACAAGAGGCAGAAGCTCTCGCTCATCTGCAATGCCTAGCCCTGATTCGGTCTCCCCTGCCTCCTCAGCCGATAATCCCAACTTGCTTAGTTTCACGGGACATTACCCAGACACCCGAAGCAACAGGGGTAGAGCTTGGCTCCATGGCACAAGTCGTGGAGATGCAGTGGTCTGCACTACTAACTTTCCCCTTCCTCTACACCCTACTCCTCATACCACGTAGTTTAGATTTTGCAGCTCCCTGAATCGCCCAGTAATTGTTGCCACCGTCTCAATTACCTTCACGGAAGAAATTGAGCTGCCAGCTCCTCTGGCTGATCACATTGAGGAGACGAACAGACTAGAACCTAGCAGCAGGAGTTGGGGCAATAATGGTGATTGGGAAGCTGATGAAGGTCGAGCCACCTTGCAGGGTAAAGCAGTAGCTGGCAGTCAGCATGTTGTGGAGGGCTGGTTCAGTTACATGCAGATTTTTGGTAGTCGCGGAGGTGACACGTCAGGACCGCGTGTAGGAGCAGGTAGTATTGAGGGAGACCACCCAGAGCATAGACGTAGCACTGCCTACGAGGATGATGATCCAAACAAGTGGGCGTGTCCGATCGCGGAGGAACAAGCCCCGGACAACTGAATGCCAAGTGTCAAGTTTGCAAGGTAGACGATATGTTTCGCTGATGGTTTAGTTTCTGTTCAGTCTTTTGTGTCTTCTCGTTAGGATTATGTTTTGGTTAAATTGTTTATGTTATGTTGTGATCAACTGGTTACCCCTGTGTGGGCTATTTTTGGACACATATTTTTTGGACTGGTTTCCTCTATGTTGAGGCAGTCAAAGATAGTTACTATGACTGTGTGATGAATGATGCTAAGATTCTCTTAGGCCGAGCCTCACTGTAATTCCTCTTTTGTATCATAATAATAGATTAAACTTAGATTTTTTTTTTTAATAATAAATTTATCTATTTTTTAATTAACCATAATAATAAACTAAATTTATATTTTATATTTTTATTTTTTAAAATCTGAATAGTGTAAAATGTAATAAATATTTGGATGCTTATTATAAATTAATGCTTATTAATGTTTATGGGTCATTTAATTCTATAATAAATTTGTTTAAAAAATAAATGTACATGGAACATCATTTACACATATATTTGTCCTATAAATATCTTTCTCCATCAAAATAAATACACTCATGTTTAAGCGATATGTGAAAGGGAACACATGTCATGTTTAAGTTAATTAGGAAAGGGAACACAGTTTTTTTTTTAAGAGGAAAAATATGTTGGCTTTATATTAAGAAATAAAAGCTAGTACACTTTAACTATATGCCACCCATATTTCCCACGATAAAATGATATGATAAACTTCCCCGTCCCCATATATAAAGGCACAAATCTATTCCTATAACAATTCCAAAGAGGGCAACCAAACATAAAGAAACAAAACTTTCAAAATTTATCACAGTATAAAAAATCTTCCTCATGATACAAGACTATCAAAAACATAGAAAATGTGATAGGCATGACCATTTAATAGAGGTCTAACTCACCCTCCTTGATCACCAAAAAATTAGAAACCAGTCTATGGAACTCTAAGTAACCAAAAGAACATTCTTCGATAATCTGTCAACCACCATAATGATTCGTTGTAAATGTGCAATAATGAAATGCCAACAAAATCCTGCTTTAGATGCTCAATTCACTCCAACCAATTATTAAAAAGAGGGGAAAAGAGTTTAAATGACCAAAGATCACATCAATAAGGGCTTTTGAGTCACCATATATGGTAATGCTATCTATCCTTTGTTTCTTAGCAAACCATAGCAGTCCTTAGAGAGCCAAGATCTCGGATTTGAAGTTGGTACTTGATCCTCCGTGTTAGTGGAGAACAAAATGTGTCAAGGGATTAAACCTTAGCTAAGATCGTGACACCATCAAAGAAGCCAACCAAGAAATGTACCTGTAATAGACTATATCTAAGTGTAGGCATCGACATTGAGTGTTGTTGATCCCTCTTCGATTCCATCTAGACCAGGGTGTTGTGAATTATTTTGGAGATGTGTACCCATTTACCTTCAAATATCAAAGAGTTCCTTGCTCCCCATACCTTCCAACAAATTTATAGGGGGACACAATTATGCTTTCCCAAACTGGTTGTCCACCATCTGATGCACGCTTCCATGGTGGACAAGTGTCCTATGGGGGGCAGTTGTAACAGTCTGGGACTGTGAGTCCAAACTTGTAAGTACAAAGAACATTGCAAGAAGAGATGTATGAACTATTCTTGGGACCTCATCCAAAAAGGGAACCAACCTGAACCCTGGACACCCCTTTTACATAGATTATCCCAAGTGCGCAATTTTTTCTACAAAACTAACCAACAAAAGATGATGATTTTCAGAGGGACCTCCCATCTCCTGATGATCTGGAACCAAAAATCAGGAATCAAGGAGTAAACATTGTATAGAAAATTCCTATAGATGTTTGCAAACACAACAGATCCCTTTTGCATGGCCCCTACACATATTAGTGTATCACTACAATCCTTCCAACATAAACCATCCATGCGAATAGATTGAGTGTAGTGTAGCTAAGAAGTCACATTTTCTCCCCCTAATCCAAACTCTACCACACTCTTCCAGATTGGGTAAGAGTTGTTCTAATGGCTGATTATTTGGTCAAGAAAAAAGAGACCCTTAACATGTAGGGCATTAATAATACTGACAATTACGTCGAGTGTTGGTCTAACTCTATATATAGAATTAGAAACAATTAGGATCATATCCCCTCAGCCAAAATACCACTGTAGCAAAGTCAGGAACCAATATTTTACCTTGCAAAAACACTGCCAAATGTATGAACCAAATTGTTTCCAAATATCCCCTCTCATGTACCATTCCTTAAACGACCTTCATTTCATATATTTCTTAGATACAATAACCTACCAAAGACCATTACCATAAAATCCTGTTAGAGGGATTTGATAAGTAATACGCATCCAAAAATGCGAACATTTAGGATTCTCCAACCACCAATATGTTTGTTTTTGGAGATAGCATCAAAATGAACAAGGTGATATTTTTGTGCACCCCTAGAGCCCGACCATAGGAAGTTTGCCATTATGGTCTTTATCCTCTTGATGATATACACAAGAATCATAAATACATGCATCCAATAAACAGTCAGTTGTTGTAGAAAATATTGTATAAGAGTGTGCCTACCTCCCAAAGTGAGCCATCGATGCGTCAACCTAGATAATCTATTGTGGAACTTCTCCAAGAACCAATTCCAATCCCCAACCCTGTAATAATTCAGTTTCAGTCTAGATCCTATATGGGTGAATCCTTCTTCCAAGTCCAAAATTTCCACCCCAAAGAGCTTAGCAATGTCCTCAGTCACCAACATATCTCCATTTGCTTTCAACATGACCGACTTACTCCCATTTTCCACCAAGCCCGATGCCACACCATATCTAGTAATGATGGAATGTAGAGTATCCCATTGGTTTCTAGAAACCTATTGTTGGCTTGTAGGGACCTGAACCAGGTTTGAAGTTAATTAGCCAAACAAATCCCTACACTACTGGCCTTTTCGGCAACAGCCTCCAAAGGGTGGACTGAAGTCTCATCCGAAGCAGTATGGGGGGATGTTGGAACCAAGTTCCTGCACCCTTGAGATGTCTAAGGGGTCTTCTTGGTCCAACTATGAATACCTTCATGCACGTTACTTCACACATTTCCCTAACCTACGAGGCCTTCACGATCTGTTATAATCACCTTCGGGCAGCCCTAACCATGGGTTGGGATGCTTCGACGATGCTAAGGCAGCGATCTACACTAATTCCCCAAGTTACACTGCATATATTACCTGTGTTCTTATAACTGTTAGTTAATTTCGCTTAAATAGATACTGTCTTATATTCTCTTAGTCAACATAATCATATAAGTTTGCACATATAAATAGTAAAATTGCAATTCATACCCAATATACTCAATGCACAAAACAAGAAAATATACATAGAAATGATATGAAACTTCTCTTTATTACTTCTCCAAAGGTCATAGACTCGACTCGCCTTGCGCACTCAGCTGCAAGGGTCCGCACACTTAGCTGCAGACTACTAGGCCTCTGCGTAGTCAGCTGCAGAGCCTTCTTCTACTCTATGAACCAAGACTCAACTCTACACTTAGATAAGACTCAATTCTTCATCCTTCATTCATTCCTTCTTCTATATCTCCTTCTTACAACTTGGAGCCTTTCTCTATTTATATAATCCCATGGCCCGCGGACCATGGGTAGAACTATCAAGCCGACATTACATTATAAAGATGAGGGCAAACAACCCTATGACTCATTTACAACTTCACACTCTACGTGCACAAAATGCGGAGTCTTTACATTGGATTTACAGTTTTTGACCAAAATTTTGGCTCTAAGCCCCAATACTTCCCTTGGGCGATCCCGAGCCCAACAGGCCCCCAACACAAACATCGTGACTCACCCTTGATTCACTCTGTCAGTGTGGAGATCTTCACGTGGAGACCTCCCAACTCTATCTGGACCACTGCAAGGTCGGTAGCACACTGAGTGACTGCCTACTATACCTCCTAGACAAGTTGGTTAGATACTTTGGTATCTAAACTGCTTCCTTGCATCTACTCCTGCGTTCCTTGCATTTGCATGATCTTGGCTTCGATTGAGGCTATAATGATGAATGTTTCATCTATACAAGGTTGGACACGTGCCTTCAAAACTGCTTCTTTGTGTCACGCAGCATCTAGCTTCTCCTTAAGCGCTTTTGCCTATTGCATCCGCGCAAGCCTCTGTGTAAGTGCCACCATCTGCGTGGTCCCTTTTATATCATCATACTATTGTTGTAGCTCACGTGCCTCTATTTCTAAGCATTGTATGTTTGGGTCTTCCTCTAGAGTGGTGAGGACCTCGAACAACTCTTCCAACATTTTGGTGCAGCCCTTCACTGCACTGCTGATCTCCTCCATCCCTGATGTAATGGCACTGGCACACTATTCCCTCACCTATGGAGGAGTTGAAGGTTGCACCTTCAACCACAGCTTTTCTATCTGAAGGTTAACCTCCAACTGAACCTTAACCATCTCTTCTCGTGCTTAGTGCACCCCTTCTACTAACCTTTGCATCTGTGCCTTTGTTGGTGCCTCTGCTGGGATGGCCAACTCAGGGACAATCTGGCAGGCCTCCTCAACCACCTGCACCATTTGTCAGTTCTACACCACTACCTCATCGCATTGTAGGCTCAGTTGTTCCATATTAATTTTCTGCTTGCTCAGCACTTGTAGTGTGCGGCCCTCCGTACCCTGCAGTTCTATAGTCACTCCGTCCTGCAGGACATAGAGTGTCTCCCAAGGGAGCACAACAATGTTGATCCCTACTCCCTTCAATGCAATGACCGTAGGCCTATCGGCCACTTTCTCTGTAACTAGTGCCCCCTCTGGAACATTATGGTGTCGGTCGTGCTGGCGCGCAACATTTGCTCAACCATGGTTGTTCCTACTGCAAGGTTGGTCGAGAGAGTACCAGTCTGAGGAGTGTGCACTTGCAACTCCTGTATCTGTGCCCGGAGGGCCCCCAACACAATCTGATTCTTCTCTGCAAACTACTAGAGAGCCTCTGCAGTGATGTCGCACACCATCTCCCCTATATCATGGAGATCTACTTCTGTGAGGGTGATTGGGTCGAAAGAAGTCTTAGAAGCTTTCGACTTCTTTTGCGGCCGCACCTACTCTCTCGGGTGCTAGTGCTTCAACTGTGTAGATGTTGTTTCTATGTCCACGTCACCTTCCTCTATCTTTCTCTCATATTCAGGAAAAGGCGACTTCTAGCCCTCACGCTCCTTCTCTATTGTATTCTTCCACTCCTCTGCTACCTTTGCAGCATCCCGTGCCTCCTGTGCCTTTGTTGTTGCTACTTCATTCATTCTCTTCTCTGCCAACTGCGCCATCCATATTTTTGCCTCCTATTTCTTCCTTTGTGCATCAGACTTCTCTAATTCCAACATGGAACTGGTTGGAGTGCGCCACTCCAACTGCCACGACTCCAGCACGACGAAGATGACATCATCTATGGCTAGGTACAGGAGCTCATTCCACTTCTTCATGGAGTCCTTGTATGCCCTGAAATACACGTGGTGGAAGTTCGCCTTGAACTCCACAAAGCTTTGTAGACTATTATAGACAGTGGGTGATAATTGCAGCTTATGGTTGATCCCCATTGTCATGTTCATATCCATGAACACCTAGAATATGTGACTATCTCGGATCCTCTACACATCTTTAGTGGCCCACAACAAAGCATGCTTTGCTACCTCTAAAATATCTTGCACAATTGTGGGGAACTGGTTGTCCTCACGCAATTCCCAAGCCACCAGCACTATGGATAGCAGAAGCCATGCATAGTGGAAGGTCTTCCCCTATTCTTGTGCCTCACGGCAATTCTCCAGGAACTCCTTGCACAAGTACTTAGACCAGTTAAACTAGACCTCTTCTGCGGCAGTTACTACCACTGACGCGAGCACCTCATCCGCATGACACTTCTGCATAACCTTGCCAGCTAGTATCCGGGTGGCTACTTTGACTGCCTTGTTGTTGATACTGGAGATCGCGTACCCTCTCTTGTTTTTATCTAGCTTTAATTTTACCTTCATGGTCTCCGCAATGGCCATATCATTGCTCTTCCAGCCACAAACAACCATCACGCACCAGGCAAAGTGGCTACCTGATGAAAAAGATAGTTACTAGGGCACAATGGTAATGTGGCGCCCAGAGCAGGTTTAACAACCTTGCTTTCTTGAGTCAGTGCAACCACTTGTGTGGCTCCAACTCTATGACTCCCACCGAAGTGCTTTTGTTCGGCCTCATGAGTTGTGAGGTTGCCAAGTGTGGGAATTTCTTGTGGTCTGCGAGATCCGAGTCTCCAAACTTTAGATCCATAACCAGTCAAAAGTGCATTCCTTTAAAAATGATATCATCAGGTAGTAGCAGAGTCTACAGAGAGCTCTTGCTCTCATCTAGGTCCTTAGGTACCCTTGCTTTCCCTTTTCGCAAAGGAACATACGCTGGCAGCCTGGTTAGAGGGTCTGCATCCTGGGTTTCTTCCTCCATTTCTTCATCCTCCTCTTCGATCAGGATTTCCTCAAGGTCTTCGTCCTCCTCATCGGTTTCCACATTAACCACTTTCCCATTTTCTTCCATGGCCAGTTTAGTTCACAGCGGGTTTTTAGGGGACACGCGCACCAGAACCATGGGCTGTGTATCTTTCTTGGGTCTTGGTGTGCGTTTTGATTTAGGGATTTCCACAACTATCCTGACGCTCTCAGGGGCGTCTCCTAGTTTTATGGCATGTGTGGCTTCCTCAACAGTTATTTCGCCGATATCAAGGATTCCTCTAGTGTGGTGATATTGTTGTTCCACAAATCTCTCAATAGCTCAAGTAAGTGATCAAACAATGCCTTTGACTTAAAAAAATCAAACAGATCTAGGTTCAAAGATCTTTGGGCATGCAATAGCTCAATTCTCAAATGGACAAGTGTTGTTTGTTGTGTAACCCTTTGCTATTTATAATGCCTTTTGAATTCGAATTCGACCGTTCCCCCCAAATTTGGTTCATTAATACTCCCTTGGTGGTAGATTTTCCCAAATCTAGCCCATAAAGCCTGCCTTAAATGCTTTTCGCTCACTCCTTTTGGTCTCAAACTAAGTACCAAATCATGAATAGTGACTATAATGGTCACTTTCGAGCTGACCTGCATGGCAGCACAGTTACTCTTGTGCTATCGTGGACCCTATGTCACTTCGCTCATGCGCGCAGCCCAGATATCATGCAGCTCCCAGGCAGAGTATTTTATAGTCCCACATGCCCTTTCAACTGCCTGGGGTGCTAAGACTGTGCTTCCTATGGTTAGTCAGGTGGTCGGGCCACCTGTATATGGCTTCAACTGACCACCACTCACTTTTCCTACGAAAAGTCTACCTTTTAACTTTACTATCTGCATCACGCACTTGACCATTTCAATCACGCCACCATTGGTGATCCATTTAGTAAAATACATTCCAATCCAAGGCATTAAAATTATCAACTCTCGGTGGTAGTCCCCAAATTCATCAACGTAATGGTGCACATCCTGTTTTATTACTATGGTCTTCTTATCAAGAAAGTCCTTTTGTATTCCTTCCTCAAGCTTCTTGACTTCTACTTCCACCATGGTGATTTTCTCCCTCAACCAAACTCTTTCATTCATGAGTTCTTGCAACCTAAGATTACCCTGCTAGATCTCTTCACCAGGTCCTAAGCATTCTTCTTCGAGCCCTTCCGACTGCACAATCCCTTCTTCCAAGGCTTTGTGAACCATCATATCCAGACGCACTGCTATGCATAGACTAGGCATGATATACTCCATTGGCATTACAGTGTTCACTCCATAGGTTAGCCTAGAAGGTGTCTGCTCTGCCAATTTCTTGCATGTTGTCCTCTAAGCCCATAAGACTGCTGGTACGTGTAGGTCCCAATCACTTCATTACGCATTGCAAACCTTGTTTAGTGCTTCACACACTTCGTTAGATGCTTCCGTGTGGATAACCTTCTGCACGCTAGTTCTCTCCACAATCTGTCGTTCCAACATAAGGAACCATTCACGCATTTTCCCTCCCAACACATTCTTATTGACCATATTTCCCAATGCACAGTTTATGTGTATCTGCGTAGGTTATTTACCATATTCTTGCACCCACCTAGATAGATGTAGGTGCGGGCCATCCCATCCATTGCATTCCAATTGCACTATAGGTTTCTCAAACTATGAGCGCAATATTTTTCTACATGCATGCCAGTCTTCAACGCTTCCTCTGTGCATACCCCACCACCTTGCCGATGTAGTGCGCAGTACCCAATTCAAGGCTTGGAAAAATTTCTTTTCTGGAACTTCCCCTTCAAACCTATCCAAGAAGGTATCTACCTCACTTAACCCATCATAAGTAGGCATATATCTCACTTCCGTTGATACGCAGTGTAGTGACCTTGTCATCATGTTACAATTCAGTGTAGTCACCTCATGTAATAGATCCTACCATCGCTCGATCTCTTCATCAAAATATAAGGTACAGGAACTCTCACACTCCCATGAAATTCGCCCATCTGCGGTAGGGTTCACGTAGTCATGGTCTCATGCTGTTATCTTATAGAAGCAATCCAAATCATCGTCACTTTCGTAGTCGCGCACTGGCTCTATATAGCATGATCCTTCATCAGGGTCCAATGGTATGATTACATGTAGTGACTTTTTCTCAAAAATCATTTTGCACTTCTTTATATTATCACCCTATTCATGTCAGTGGCCCAATCAATTCCTAAGAGCGTGGGCTAGGGATTGATGTCATCAACAATCTCTCTCACCTCAAAATATTCTAGCGTGCTCACTCCCTCAAAATCCACAGTGATTCCCTGTAATCACCCCATGGGTATTATCTTCTATTCATTTACCATTCGTAGCTGAATAGGGGACCAATGCAGCATAGGTCTCCCCATTCGCTCCCATGTCTGCTTCGCCAGAACGTTCGTATCTAATCCTAGATCTAGAACTACATGGCCCATTTCATATTCTCCAATCTGCGCGGTTAGCCTCATCTCTCTCCTTGTTCTTGTCTTGTGCTTTCCAATCTTCCAAACTATGCGTGGTTCTCTTGGCATGGTCCCAACGCATCTATTAATGAGTTCCTGTAAACCCTTTACAGCCTTACTGTCATGCAGTAACTTCATGCATGTTTCTAGGAACGTCGTAAGCATAGATGGATCCATCTCTGGCTCCAATCTATCTTTTCTTCTTGAAGTGGAGGCATCAGCGAAGCCCTTCTTAGCTTCCATGAAGGTTTCCTTAGTGCACTCCAAATCAAACTATGCTTCTTTCTCTGGAGCTTTGCGAACCCAAGTACTTTCTTCTGGTTGTTTGTCTTTGTCATCTCCCATCGCGTTTCCACTTCAAAGCATCATGTTCACATTTGGATCTTCCTTGCATAGATCATATCTCATCATCTACAGGTTTTGAGTCGGGGGAGGCATTATCCCTCCTTTGTCGTGTATCCTAGCTATCAGCGTAGGACAACGTTTCGTTTCATGATAAAAAAACGGTACAATATAGACATGATGGACACATTGGTTTCATACAAGCACGGGCATACTATCTTGGCCCTCCGCAATTGTAGCATATTAGCTGTCCGTAACCTCTTCCAAGTCCTCCTCCACCTCAGCCTCATCTGCGTCCTTGAGATCCTGTTCGTGCCACTCCTGCATTCTGGTCTAGGGGTTGTGTTTCAGCCTGAATTCTGTATGTGGGAGTTCTATCCATCATCAACTCATAACTCCTACAAGTGCACTCATCATGTCCCACCGACCTACAAAAGTTACAGAAAAATTGTTGTGAATTCTATGTGTACTTCTGTACAAATGGTAGTTGTCTGTAGCATGCTTTCCACTAATTTGACAAATTGTGCACCACAAAGTAGGTGCCGCACTCAGTCCTCCTTGTGCTTCCGACCTTAACGGCATTGGTCCTCCTCCCACAAGGTAATTCACGAACACTAGGTGGTGGTCTTTATCATGGCAATGACTTGCATTTTATGCACCACACTTCTTTGTGCACTTCTGGTTGAGCTGTCCGGTCTTGTTTCAGACTATACATCTTGAGGCATAAGTTCTTCAACTGCGCATGGATTTGCTTAACTCCCAAGTTAGGATCCTACATTGGGGTCTCATGCAACCTCATCATGATCTCCAAGGCCTCTTCTTGAGTTTTTAACTTCTGCTGAGATAACGCACTCCTTAAATGTGGCATTAGCGACGCTACAAACCATTCGTGGTGCTGTCCATCCATCAGATTCATATTAGCTTCACAAATCGTACACTTGAAACTCTGATCCATATCCCAAGGAGTCTCACCTGGTAGCATCGTGGTCTCCTTGAATCCGATGATCGAATATACTTCAGACTTCGGCCTGCTAAATTCTCTGTTTAGCGTTGTGTGGATATCCGCAATTCCCGCATTTGGATTATCATTGGAGTGCTTAATATAGGAGGTCAGTGCGTGGTCCTACAGGGTGCTAACCACCATCAATTTCTTGATATTGTCATCTGTAACTCCTTGCGCTTCCCATACGGCTCTTATTACGAACCAGAATTGGTCTAGATCCTCATTCCCCAAACCTTTAAACACAGGAAACTTCACTATGCTCGCTGTATTGAATCGTGGTGGTACGGGTGAAGATGGAGGTGATGGCAGTGAAGCTAGTGGCAGTGTGGGTGGGGGTGGTATTCGTAGGATTCTATGCCTTATCAAATTTATTGCACTTTGTAGTGAGACCTTCGTGAGCTCTTCCTTGTCCCCTCACAGAGGTTAAATCAAAGGGTTATTGTCTTGTCCCTTACTTCCTTTGTTTCTGTATGTTTTTCTACTTTGTGTAGCTCTAGACATCAGTGTAATCGCATAACCCTATTCTCACATAATAACACTTTAATCCAAGTGTTAAAAGACTTCATGTACTTACCTCGCAGTCCTTAAGAAAGTGTCACTCTGCCTCATTGTAGCTAATTGAGGTGTTAACCACAAAATCAGTAATGAATCCTCCTATAATTCAATCGAGCCAGTGATCAATAGTGCACATGATCTGATCCTTCGATGCTTCCAATATGAGCACCAACTCTGGGGTCCACAGAATAGGACCGTTGAGCTTCCACCTTCCTTGGCTATCTACTAGATTCATGATCCACTCGTACAACTCAGTGGGGAAAGACATGAAGAAGATTTCATGGATCTCTGTGTATAGGTAGCAGTCTAACAATTCTTCTCTTAACAATCACGGGTTCCTATTCTCCTGTTCCATAAACTCATGAATTCTTCTATCCAACCAACCTTCAATTTCCTTCTTAGTTGGATTCCAATGATACAACATCAGACATATCTATGCAGATTTTGGTCCTAGCAACAGAACCATTTGTTGGCTTGTAGTGGCCTATCCCAGGTTCGAATTTAAATAACCAAACAAATCCCTACACTACTGGCCCTTTCGGTAGTAGGGCACAGAGCACGGACTGACGTCTCACTCAAAGCAATATGGGGGGATGCTGGAACCAAGTTTCTATACCCTTGAGATGTCTCAGGGGTCGTATTAGTCCAATTGTGAATACCTTCACGCAGGTTACTTCGCACACCACCCTGACCTACCAGGCCTTGACGATCTATTATAATCACCTTCTCGTAGCCCTAACTAGGGGCTAGGATGCTTTCGCACTGCTAAGGAAGCGATCTATGCTAATTCCCTAAGTTACACCGGGGATCTTACTTATCTTCTTATAATTGTTAGCTAATTTCGCGTAAACAGATACTTTGTCTTATATTCTCTTATTCAACATAATCATATAAGTTCGTGCATATAAACAATAAAATTTCAATTCATACCCCATATACTCAATGCATAAAATAGGAAAAAATACACAGAAATGATATGAAAATTATCTTTATTACTTCTCCAAAGGTTACACACTCGACTCACCCTACACACGTAGCTATAGGGGTTTGCGCACTCAGCTATGGACTACTAGGCCTCTGTGCACTCAACTGCAGAGCCTTCTTCTACTCTACAACCCAAGACTCGACTCTACACATAGATAAGACTCAATTATTCATCCTTTATTCATTCCTTCTTCTATATCTCCTTCTTACAACTCAGAGCCTCGCTCGATTTATACAATCCCATGGTCTGCGAAAGATGGGTAGAACTCTCAAGCTGACATTACATTACAAAGATGAGGGCAGACAACCCTATGACTCATTTACAACTTCACGCTCCGTGCCCACAAAATGAGGAGTCTTTACATTGGATTTATAGTTTTTGACCAAAATCTAGGTTCTAAGCCCGAAAAATTCCCTTGGGGGATCCTGCACCCAACACCTATCCAAAAGTGAGCACATCATCCACAAAGAATAAATGTGAAACCAAAAACCTGCAAGATAACTAGACGCCACCAAAAATGTCTAATGAACAGGAATGTCTGAGCTTCTTACTTAATCCATCCATGACAAGAATGAAGAATAATGGGGACAAAGAGCACCCTTGTCTCAGTCCTTTGCTATCCCTAAAAAAAATTGAAGGAAAACCATTTATTAATACAACAAAATTTACCGATGTAATACATACCATGATCCAAGCCACATTGTCCGTCGATAGCCAAATTTTAATGAGAATCATCTACAAAAAATCCCGATCCACACAGTCATAGGCCTTATGTAAATCTGATTTGAGGACCAACATCTCCATATTCTTAGAATGTGTTGAGTGTGTACACTCTTGTGTGGTAGCTATAGCATCATGTATATGTCGATTTGTGAAGAAACCAAATTGTTTAAGAGAAATACGAACAGAAAGAATACCCTTGATCCTACTCACAATGATTTTATAGATAAGCTTATAAGTGAGGTTGTAGAGGAAGATTAGCCTGAAATATGATAAATTGAGAGGGCATGAGGCCCATGGGGATTGTTGAAATGAAATTTACATGCAAGAATCTATTTCTCAACAATCTCATGCCTGATTGAGATCACTAGACAACAAAATAGAATGGTTAAGACAATATGATAACAATACCCAATCTAGATGGTCATGCATGCATTTTTGATGCAATTTCTAATGCTACAAAGTATGAGCAAGTACGTTTCCTCGTTGCAGGTTGGTGAAGGATTTTGGGCCTAGTTTAGAATCCTTGTGCTCCAACCAAGTGATATCTTTCATTCACTCTTGATCCAAAGCCTACACACAAACAAAATCAAATAGAGATGACAAGTTATCTTACAGAGAAGATTGACAGCTCAAAACATCTAGAAATCACGCATATAAATCACTGCAAAACTGATATAAGGGGAAGGAACATAGACTTTTATTAACCATATAAGTGAAAGTACATCAATATACCTTCTAGCAAAGGATATCCTCTCCTCAAGCTTGTATCATTGCCTCCTCTCCTAATATAGTAGAGCTCTCGTGCTATTGTGTGGATACTTGATCTAACCCCCTTTCCTCTTGGTGAGATTATATAGGTTCATTTTATCCTTTCGGAGAATGTATCTAGACACTTAGGGGCTTGACAAGTTAGGAAACTTCTACAATAATGAACCCCTAACCAACTCATATACAAGTGGGTCAAGTTGATCTCCTTGGGAATGGAAAACTCTAGAAACCTTTTTCACAATTATAAGTATTTTCTCAATTTTCTCAATTATGAAATAATTATTATTTCATAGTTATGACATTTTGGCAAAATAATTATGAGAAATAAACCGATCATGTAATTCCACCCTTTTGTCATGGGATAATTCTCACATATGTAAAAGAAAAGGTGAAAATGGATGCATTTTAGCTAAACAACTGAGGTAAGTTGATATTAGGTTTCTCTTAGTAAAATGGAGTGGCAAATAGGGTTATAACATATTCCCCCTAATGCATGAGATCATAAGATAAATTGATGGCCAAACTGCATTACAATAATACTAAAATCTCAAGATGGGGGAAGTAACCAAGACTATAATGTTGGATTATAGAAACTCAAGTGTTGAATTCTCAACTATGTTTATAGCATCCCCAAGGTGGGCATACCCATGCTCAGTCATAAAGGAGTACTAAACATGGCCTCCAAAACATACATTGTGGATCCATGACATAAAATGCTAGACATGGCCGCGAAGACATACACAATGGATCCATGTGACTCAACAGATAGAGCATAGCCACCAACAAACACAATGTGGATCTATGTCACAACATACATAAGTAGATATGGACACATGATAGAAAAAGAAGTTTCTTAAGATGGTACTCAAAGTACATGAATGATATATAACTCCAGCACAGGCTAGGAAGGATGCCATATAAGAGTGAGATGTCCCTAACTTAGGTTCTTCAACATAACATTGATGGTACGAATTTACATAATCCAAATAGATGAGTTGATGTCGAGCATGGTAGAAACTGCCTGATTACCAGCCAGTGAGGTAAACTGGTAACATAAGTGAGGGAATCCAGCAATGAGTAAAATGGACCCCAAGGTACCTAGTCTATTCCACTAAGTGTGAATAGATGAGCTGACATCAAACACCAGTTAAATCAAACAATCAGGAGACAATGATGTAAACCCATTATCGATCGAAAGGAAGCCTGTCACAGAGATTTGCAAGCTCCAAGTACTACTGGTTCTTAGATAAAGCTCATGGATAATGAACTAAATTTGAAAGGTGTTAATGGTGCTGGACTCGCCAACATGTCAGGGGATCTCCCCCGTAAGAAGTCCCAACTAGACCTTAGATCGTTTCATGTAGGAGTCCCAGTAGTGGGGTAGTACGGTATCACCTTGACTGCAGTTGCATGCAAAGGTGAGTAAGATGTCCTTGTTGGTAGCAGGGGTGTGGCATGTGAATAAAGTCAAAAGGAAGGTGCATGAATGGCTCTAATACACTGAATGAGGGGATTAGTGCACCCCTTGGAAATGTGTGGTAGCACACAGCTTGAAAGGGAACACATGAACATCAAAACATCACAAGTTGGAAAGTAGGTTAGCTAATGATCCAAAGTGATGGTTATACCAACAACACATTTCAATAAGATTCATACAAACATATACAGAAAAGTCCATACATACATGTGTAAAAAATAGCTACATATATCATTAGAGAAACCAAGATGGCTGAATTATAATGACAATATATGCATGAAATGTGTTGGCTCTATTATATTAAGAAAGTGAAAGATCCAATCATACATACAACTATGACCAACCACTAGTCCTGACAACAGAACATTACAATCACTGTCGCCTACTCCTCTAAAGAGATATACTAGCTTTGCACTGTGGAGAAGCCAAGGCACGTTACAATACACTCCAAGCTTTCTCTAAGATACACCTATAGGAAGCTTGGCTCCCAAAAGCCTCTACAATGAGTTATGAGGTTCTATAAATAACAAAGGGTGGGGTGACCCTTGACATTCCCCTTTGTGGCTCTTCACCTACCCTTTTAAATCTTCAACTACTACATGATTGTTACATTCTACTATCGGCACTTGGTCTTTCACTTTTACAAGATGTTACATTACAATATGCACATGTACCCATGTGAGAAAAAATAGGATTCAGCAAGCCATGCAAGAGATCACGAAGACTCGAATAGTTGTGGGAATACAAACTCTTTGACATCCTCATAATGATCAATGATGGCGAACTGATGCAAATCTTGGTAGTCTGTTATGGTGTCTGTGTGCTTAATGGTGACATCCTGCTGAAAATGAACTCTTGCCTTCGTTGCATCTGGGTACACTAATTTGGCACCTCTATCCAACTCGTTTGTTAACATGTGCATCATAGTCTTGAGTGCAGTCGAGCTAGCAACATATTGATGCATAATGTTTGTGCTTATCTCCAAGTCTGCACTAGTGGCTACGCGCATCAACTCATCAAAGTACAATTCTAGCTCGATTCAGACTTGGTCCTTTGACTTCGCCTCTGTGAGTGTGCGAATGGATGGGATCACGTGCATGTGGACAATGACATCCATGCTTCTGAACACCCGTGCATGTGAAACCTGCAAACTGGTGATGAGCTGCATTATTTCCTCATAGTTCTGGATCTAACTCTGGATGCATGCCTTCAACTCTACCACCTTTGGCTTCACCATCTTTGGCAAGTGTAATGGGGCCGATTTGTACGTCATTGTCCATGTTTCATGCAATTGACAGCAGTGTGTAGATTTGATAAGATGCGTGCTCTCTTGGCACAATGTTACTTCCAATCATTGACATGGACAACTGACTTATGCATGGTGATGAATCTGGATTACAACATCTGCATGACTGCCTCGAGAGATGATACTTCATCCAGTATCGCTCTCCTCAACTCTGCTCTGGCGAATGTTGTAAACTATTCTCCTCCCTGCCTAGTTGCTTGTAATTCCTTAAACATACGATCCATTCTCAAATATCAAGAATGTAACACTCAAGTTGGTGGCTTTGGCGTATTCTTTGGTAGCATCTTCTAGTGCTGCTGGATGCTTGCACACATCAGATATGATCACTTGTGTTATCATAAAATCAGTACTAAGGGCTGCTACTTAATAAGATCTCATGAAACTGTTTCAGACCAGGCTTTAGACTAAGGTTTAGCCTCCTTAGTCAGAGAGGGCTCTCTCACAGATTTTTGATATGCATTAAGGGCAAGAAAGATGGCTAACTCTTTAAACAGTATATGAAATTTATGCTGGTTGGAACAACAAAAATAAGGCTTCTCCTATTGGGCTCATGGAGTCATACATTTCTGCAGTAAACAAGTAGCTACTCAATCATGGAAACCAAGGCATATAATGTCTCAATGCTCAAAACATTTACCAAGAAGAACCTCAACTCAAAAAAACATACACAGGAAGTCTGAGCACTTATGTGAATTCAGAGTGATTGCATATTCAGTGAACTGTAAAACAAGATGAATAAAACCAAAGACATATACTCTGAGCATTTGAAACACAAGATGAATCTTGGGAAGAAAAAGTATCCTTTTTATTACTGTCAAAGTACTTTACATAAGCCAATATGAAACTTTGTTTTTTATAAAAATCTCCAACCCATTTTACATCAGAGTTTCTCCTATATATAAGAAAACAAAATTAAACTACCTTGAGTCTCCTCCTCCAGCATGAGGGGAGCTCGAAAATCTATCATTAATTGCCTTATCTATATTTAAACTAACTTATTAAATACAAAGGTATTGCGTTGTAACTACATAGAGTCCTAATCCTATTTAAACTCTAATTCTATCTCCTCGTGTGCATGATGCTTTCTTGAGCTTTGACACCTGTACCATTTCTGTAGTGGCCGAAATATATTGGAGAGGCATTTACTGAACGAGCTGCCTTGGATTCTAGCTGTGCAGATGACTCATTAGTTGGTGAAGATGTGTGTCCTGTTTTCACGGTCCCTGCCTTCCTCAATCTGCTCGAATATACATCAGCATGTTTGAAATCTTTAATGACCCAATGTATGTACCGCTGCCATGTTGCTGATGTGGTGTAGGCTGGATTGATGGACATGTGTACCCTTTCAAAAACTCCCGCTCATGAAATCAACTGTCTGTCTGCGTTCTCTTTTTTTTAAAAAAACATCATCTACAGCAGTTTCGTAGCGCGCTACGAAACTGCTATTTCATTTAAAACAGTTTAGTTTTTTAGCCCGTGGTCTTAGTATGATCATACCTGTCCAGTGTCACAAAAAATGAATCTACACCTGCATCACACTTGTCTTGTTGTGTTTGCAATGTGCGTTTACCTGCTAAGAATTATACCTGTGCACAAGCACTGAGACGCCTTTAACCTTAGTTAATTCCACTGCTGGAAAATATCTTGTATATAAAAATCGGTGGAATCAATTAAACCATAAAATCTGCCTCTGCCAACTGAAATTTCCAGTGTCATTAAGCAGTAGCTGTCACTGTTGTTTGTGACAACGCTCATCCGACAAAACTATAACTGTAGATCAAGCCTGGAGTAAAACTGGACCAATCCAGGAACTGAATATGTTACTTAGTGCCAATTGTACTTCTCCTGAACATGCTCACAACTGACTAGACTTGCTAATAGTGGGAAAAATCGAGACAAACAATTGCCAAATGCAGCATCCTTCAATCCGCTAATAGCTTGCAAAGTTGACACAACTAAAGGAGCCCGAGAAGCCAACTCACCCCTTCTTCCTAGGAAATTCTTCAAGGGGACTTTGCCATTGGCTGGCCTCCAAGTTAGACAAATTATCAGTTGAATTTCCAATCCCTTTATATTAGAGTTCAGATCTCATGTCCTCCACTGTTTTCTTCAACACTCTGTTTTCATTTTGAAGTAAATGCAGCTGCCTTTTTATTGAACAGCATATGCCCGTAATCTGAGCAAGCTCATTGGCCTCTTCAAGAAAATTTACAGCAAAACCACCTTTTTTGGCTTGAGATTGGAGCCTCGGCCTTCTCACAGGATAAACTTCAAGCTCCCTTGAAAATAATATGATCCACACTATCCTGCAAAGACCAAAATGAGTTGAGGAATACCTGCAACCAACTCGATTAGATCTTCTTAATGAATTCTAGAAAATGACCCAACTAGGGTGCTAATGTTGTCCACCGAAATTGGGAAGAGACTAGGTAGGGTGGCAATGAGATCCATCGAAACTAGTGTGAGGATCTCACTTGAAACCCTCAGACTGAAACTTGCATGAGCTTATTTTCAATGGCAATGAGAGATGATGGGATAGAATACAGCCCTTCATTCTACCTCAGGAAAAGATTGATATGCCAAGAAACAAGTTTCAGCCAATGCAGCAAATATTTGTCCTCAGGAATCTGCTCCAAAATTGGTGACTTTGATCCACTGTTTGAAGATGGAGACAATTGGAAACTCACAGCCCATATATGGACCAATCTCCAAGGAACTCAATCTATGGATACAACTGAAATTGGCCCTCTGTTTGTAAGGAGAAAAATGTGCCAAACCCCTGGAATTGCCAATCTCGTCCTCCTCAGAATTCGACCCTCTTTCAATTAGCAATGAATAAGCTTCAAAGGGCAGCGTATTTCTAAAAATTCAGGCTTGTCACTTGTGCAAGAATTCTGGAACTGATTGGGATTAATAAGCCGAGCGAATGTCTTCAAGGCAAGACCCAGCTCAGCCTCTCTAAAATTGGCACAATCACTCTGGTATAACTCAGCCTCAGCTACCTGGAATCACTTCGACCTCAGATACAGGAGTGCCACTCTGCCCTCTTAAATCTGAAGTAACAATCAACTCGGCCTCCCTTAGTTTGGCTAACTTTTACCTCTACGACAGGCTTGGAATTCGGCCTTTTTGAGCTTGAGTGAACAAACAATTCGGCCTCCTTATTTACTGATAAAATCTGAAGATGAAAAGCTTGTCTCCATGGATTTTCTATTGGATTTGGGGTTGTTGTGTCATTTACCACGTCTGGGGTCTTTTCAAAACTATACCCCAGCACATTTCTGAAGAAACGAATGCGTCTTTTTCTCTGCAGTCTTTAAAAGCCTTTGCATGTGCCGCTATTGTCTTTTCGTGTTTGCTTGCTTATTTTTTCTTTGTTTCAAACCGCCGACGTACATTTGCATGGGCTGAAAGTGCCAAGTCGACTTCAACCTTATCAACGACAGACGTGGCAACATAAGTCACAAACTCAAATCCCCGAGGCTGGCCCGAGAGACGGTCTCTCATGATAACAGAGTCGGTTAGTTCCCCATACTTTTGCCAAGTGTAGCTGCTCCATGCGAATGATAAATCATCATTTTTATAATGTCAAACACTGGAAATAACATTTGAACGGGCCATGAAGTAAGCATCTGATTATAATACAAACATGGTCGAGTGCTAAATCCACAAAAGGTTGAGGGCGGTTCCTTGATAGTAGATGTATCTCCCAATGTAAATAATTGCCCAGAATCACAAGTGGTATAATTACTTGGAAAAAAAAAGGTACTGTGCATAAATTTTTAATATGCATCACTGTCAATAGGCAAAGAAGGTGGTGTTCCTGGGGGTATACATGCAGAGCCCGCATCACCAGCACAGACACAAAGTGCCTCTGTATCTCGCAATGTTGCTTCGAGATCAATATGACAACTGAGTTCATTAATGAACTTTAGTAGAGTGTCGAAGTCCATTTGCTCCTCTATTATTTTTTTCCGATGGCGCTTAAGAAGTGCAACACACATGTAAAGATGGAAGTGCTCTGATAAGTAGTGTGTCCATAAAACCTCCCATAGTCGCATCACCTTATCATACTCAAATTCTCTTTTAAACTGTATAAGAATCCATCGGAAGCAATAGAAATAGTTGAGGCAATCAGCCTGCTGAAAGTAGTTATGTAAAGGGCTGTCCAATATCTCTACTAGCTTTGAAAGAGCCAAAAGCTGTGAATGCATTCCATTTTGATCCCGGTCAAAATTTGGGCCTAAGCGCTCCATTAAAGCAACAAAACACCAGAAAGCCTCTGATTCATCCTCCATAACAAAGAGTATAGGAGACAGTAGATCACTCATACCCTGGCAGTATCCAAGATCAAAATTATAAAAGGAGTAGGTCAACAATGTGTCCCTAAATCGATCCAGATTTGGGTTGTCATCCCCAGCATAGTAAGGCAAGGATCGATCTGTCCTCACCACACTCATATTAGTGTCAGCAAAAGCATTAGTGTGATAATGAGAAGTGTCCTTTAATATTTCCACAATGGCATTAAGTCACATTGATTCTGCATCATTTAGTGAAAGCGGTCGCTGTCCCTCATCTGATGTCATTGCATTATTGAATTCTGAAATATTTCCAAGAACACCATCAAACTGTGCTGTGTCGAAATAAAGCATTCCCCTCTTTTGAAATATGCTTGAAGTTATACTTTTCAGGGGGATCTGACATAAATGAAGATGGCTGTCCAGGCATATAAGATTTGCACCAGTATAAGGATCAACAAATGAATTGTCCAATGGAACATTTGCCTGCCCTGTATCTTGCAAAATAAATTGTACAATCTGTTCCCTATATGTTAGTGGAAGTCCTTCTTTCAAAAACCACCTTTCTATTAACCTCAGCTGTCATTGACAGTGGAACTGATTGAGGATTTTTATCCTGGTTAGCAAGCTTTAAACTCTCACTAGAAGGCAAGCAAGCCTGTAGCCATAACTCATATGAATTACAAACTTCACCATCAATTTGCCGAAACAGGCTTTTCTATGCATATATCATATTCCCACAGAACTCATAGGAGACAAAAGTGATATGAGTGAGCAATGGTTTCGGACAAATCCCCAATTTCGTAGCGCAGCCAGTGCAAATTATGAATTATGCGCTACTGAAATCACTTAAACATTTTGTGCTGCGAAACTGCTAGAAGAGTTCATATGCTTATTTGCAGACATTTAGCATCGAAATTTTGTCAGTGATAACAACTTGTTATTCAAACTGTGGAGGAGATATGTGGACATCCAGAGTAGGAAATCTACGTGACTATACAACTCTGTGTTGTGACTCATCGAAAGATATGATGTGCATCTTTGCCTCCAGATTGTCTTCAAGGATTTTTGTGTCTCCTTGATTTCTTGGGACATTCTTAGCTTCCGAATTTGGTGAAGCCAATGGAGTGACCTCTTGGTTCTGAGGATGAGGTGAATATCCTGATTTAACTATGGCTGGATCATATCCATGTCCATCTTCTCTAGCATCTATTCATTCTCTTGAGCTAAGTCCTGCTCCTGCTACCACTCACCCTATATGCATTGTGTCAGCTACTCGGATGAATCTATAATCTGTATGGGCAAAGTTTCATCAATATGTGCATGATGCGCCTCTTGCTGTACCTACCTTTGTTGCGCTTCCTTCTCTCTTCTGTGCAACTCCTTTTCTTCCCAGAGTTGTCGCTTCAACTCCCGCAACTCCTTTTCTATTTCCTCCATCATCTATTTCTCTCTTAGCCTTTGTGCGATCCACTTGTCACACTATTTCCTCTTAGCCTCAATATCCAAAGCTACTTTCAACACAAGTGGATCTACTTTGAACTTTGAACTTTGCTTTGCCTTTGCATTTCAAAAAACTTCCTCTTGCCTTTGTCACATGCAAGTCTTGTACCCTCTGTTGTTGTTGATGATGCTACTCTCTGAGATGCTGCTTCCCTTTGCTTTGCTAACCACTCTACAGCTATGTCAAATGGTTCATTAAGCCTGGAGGAGTGATAACAATATCTCCATGGGTCTTCCTAAGGCCAATGACACGCCTCGTAGATCCAAGGATATTGAAATCTCATACAATGGTCCTTCACTAAGTGATGCGGGTCATACATATTGAAACTTCTAGTGCCAAAGGTGAATCTTTTGAATTCCTCCATCTCAGCCTCAACATGCTTGAGATTTTGTATCTCATACAACTTGATCCATAAAGGAAAGCGGGTCAAGGTGCCTTCTTCTTCCTATGCAGTCTCACTGACAGCCCTGTCGAGATGTGATATGACACCTCTTGCATGATGAGCTTGTCCATGGAAAACTTTGATAAAACTTGCAGAGCCTTCTCCACATTGTACATCCATACAAAGGTGCCAAGGGGTGAGGCATACCAATCTTTTATGTCGATCAATGCCTCCATCGCTTCCTACGACATGCAAGGTGGATCCTACTCAAATATCATCTTGTACACCGGGGTGAAAAAGTGGGTTGGCAGCTATATGATAACTCCACGGAAGCTTCATTCGGAGAACAACCTATAATAAGTGTGCACAGAGGTTTCTGAAGGTGTCCATGCCCAACCCAAGCGTGGAATTGCTGACGGGCACAAACTACATCCAGTATGTAAGCGGACATGTATATCTTCGCTTGTTGACCCTTGGGTGGATGCCGAGCTTCTGTCACTTGTTCCTTCAACCTAAGAGCCAACATGTTGGATTAGTTACAAGGTCTTCCTTCGCTCACCAGTTGATCCAACACAATCACCCAACTCTGCGGAAAGGTCTCTTTGTTCTCTTAGCCGTATTAGTAGCATGCAAAGATGGACAAGTAATGATATGTCTTCCGCAGTATCTTCGTCCTGTAAACCTGGCTGGGTGTTTTCCTAAACTTGGTTAGCTCTTTCACCCATCTCTTCAAGATATATCTTGAGTTTGCATTGTTGTTGGGTCTGTTGAAGGGTTTCTCCATCGTGATCACCATTGTGGCAAGTGGTATATCTCCTGAAAGTTCTCCACCTTGAAGGTAGAAGGTTGTGTTTTAATGACACTACTCAATGCCATTGTCTTGGGATCATTATGCGAGACAATCCAATGGATCATGTCTATGCATGGAAATGCGGGATACCTGCATGCAATTGGTAAAAGTTAGACTTGTGAATATTGACGTAGACCCCGCGGTCTTCTAGACTTTCTTCAAATGTGCCTGAGAATGTATCATTGATGTTCTACCATTTCATCTTGATATATTTGTCTATGAAGAACTTCGTGTCTTCGTAGATAGGCAAGCTCATAGACACTTGTTCAACTGCATCTCCAATTGCACTTTTGACAATGTCCTTTGACCCTGCTCTCTTGGAGGCCATTGTACCTGTACTACTAAGAGATGCTTGAACACCTATGATACCTAGAGACATAGAAACACTCATGGAAAGAAATCTAGCAGTTGAAATTCAACACAAATTTGAGGACTGACATGCAACATACTCAGGTGACTAACTAGGAAGATTACACAATTTTCACTAGGAGGCTGGGAGACTAACTGCCAAAACTATGCAAGGAATAGTTTGGGCTGTCAAGAGGTTGAATGAATGCTAAAACTATGCAATGCACAATCTACCCTAGCTTGCTAAGTATTGAAACTGCACAATGCATAGTTTCAATCAACAAGGACTATAAACCTAGCAAACTACATTGCACAATTTTTGGGGTCAGTAAGGCATTGCCTCCCAGAATTGTGCAAAGAAATCCTAGAGGCTAGTGTTGGGCTAGATTTGCATAGTTTCTAGAGAGATGGTAGAGTCTTCACTCTTAGAAATGTGCATTCTTAGCCGGGCAAGGCAAGATCCTGGCCAAGGCAACCTAGACCCGTCGATGGGCAACTGAAAACATGAAAAGTTCTAAATGCATGGTGAAGCTAAGTGTAAACAAGAGTGAATACTCATGCATGAAAACTATGAGTGCAGGATTCAGAAAATGGGAAAATAAGCATGTGTGTGAAGCAAGTCACCGCAACAACGACCGTTAGTGTAGAAAAAGTGTCATGCATGTGACAACGGTGAGATGCAATGAAAAAATTGAAATAGTGCTTCTACAAGTTAACATGCATTAAAACGACAAAAGACGTTCAACAAAACTAAGGAAACAACATTCACACAAAGAAAAATACAAAAAGCGATAGAAAAGTAGCAAAAGACATGAAAAGCAGGCTTACCCGGAAAAAGTTGAGTTGAATGTGTCAAATGCTCCTAGATGTGATGTGGGATGTCAGAGCTCCAATATCGATGTGAGGAATGACCTTTGAAGTGCTGATTAAATAAGTTTGATAAGATCAAGCCTTATTATGCGCATGCCACAAATCTAGGAAAAAGCGACACTTGGCAGGAGATTTCTAAAATGGATTTTGCATGTAACCTCTAGATACTAAAATGGATCCCGAAAATCTAGGGATGCTTTTTTCTTTTTCAAATTTTTTTTTTTTTCGGAAAAAGCAGCCCATCCATGCAAATCAAGATTACTTAGTCCTAGAGGGGACCATTAATTTGGGAGCACATGCGACAGTCTGCAAGCCTTGGAAAGGCAATTGTGCAGTTTCTAGGCTGAGTGAGACTGGTTGTCCCTCTTGCATTGTGCAATTTCTGGATTGAAGCCCTAATTGTTAGTCAAAATTGTACATTTTCTAAGATGAACCCAGTGTTGGGTTGAATTACACATTTTTCAGAGGGAAGGCTGCCTGGATGGACTGTGCATTTCTGGAGCCCAGCAGGCAACCTAGCATGATTGCACAATTTTTGGAGGGAAGGTTGGTTCCCCTATAGAATTATGCAATTTCTAGGTGAGCACCTTAGCCAAAAAATGGTTAAGTCTGGAGTGTCAGTGTGTGGGTGGGAGGCAAGCAAGTTGACCAACACATGTTGTTAAGCCACTAAAACTTAGCTGAAGCCTAAATACTTGGATAGTGCAAGACATGCTGCTAAGGATGGTTGGTAGGGAGACTCCAAAACAAAGCTAAGGCAAAATTCTAGAGGGTGGTTGTAGCCGCTACAACATTTGGTGACACACTAGTAGAAATTTAGCTCTCTGAATGGGCCTTGTTTCGTGAAAAACAAGTCTAACTCCTCCGAAAGTATTGTTCAGTTCTTAGATCATCTTGGTTTCCACACTAGCTTGATTGAAAGATGTAGCACCTGCCATGATCTTCGTCGGTTAGCACACATTCCAAGCCAAGTCAACACAATTGTTTCGATTGGGGATGAGGTGTATATTGGTACACAAGAAATATGTCAGACAGAGTTTAAGTTTTATCTCTAGTGTTGCTCCACTGCTAGTAGTGTAGAAATTTGAATAATATAACACTTATTCACAGACATTATCCTGATTATACACTATTTGCGGAATGCATGCATAATACATAACCTCCTCTACCATTGATCATCAATTTGCGGAATTAAAAAA